>PJAB01000029.1:0-58962 GCA_002887195.1 Chrysochromulina parva
GGGCCGCGGCGGCTCGCTCGCCCCTAAGGTGTCGCGGGTCGCCTACCCCCCTCAGGGGCTCGTGGGTAGTGGCGGCGCCGTGGCAGACACCAAGGCACTGGCAGAGCCATTGTACAGGAGGAAACTTGAATTCGTCGCGGGGACTTCACGAACGAAGCGAGTCGACACGAGTGTCACAATGGCGCTCACGCTGCTCTTGCTCTCGACGGCGTCACTTCTTGAGCGCTCGCTCCTCGCTGCACGTTCCTGCTCGCTCGCCTTCGTGCCGCCATCCGCGATGGCAAGTGAACCCTATTATGCCGGCATGCGCGTTGTGGCACAGGTCGAAGAGCCCGGCCTGAGCGGCGCGACAATCTTCGAGTCCAAATCTACAGGCGAGATGATCATTGCCTGCCGCGGCTCGGCGAGCTTCAAAAACTTTCGCACCAATTTGGACATCGGCCCGGTGCCGCTCACGATTGGCGGTGCGGCCGCTCCCGCGGACGCACGCGTGCACAAGGGCTTCCAGCAAGCGTCGCAGCAGCTATGGAAGCAGCTGGAGCCGTACCTGCCCGCATTTGATCTGGAACAGCCGATCCTGCTCACGGGCCACTCGCTCGGCGGCGGCACCGCCACGCTGTTGGGGCTGCATCTCGCCGCGGCGGGGCGCCAGGCCGAGCTGATCACGATTGCGGGGCCGCGGCTGGGCAACGGCGCGTTCGCGGCGCACGTGCGTGGCACTTGCCTACCGGCGATGCACTTGGTACACGGCAACGACGCGGTGGTCAAATCAAACGCGAAGCTGTGGGACGACCTGGGCTTCGAGCACGTGGGCACCGTCGTGCCGTGTGCGCAGTCGCAGCCGTGCCTCTACCTCAACGACAAGGAGCGCCGGCTCGCAGTATCCGATGCGATGGACCCGTCACAGATGTCGCTCAAGGGCGTGCTGGTCGACCACTGCCAGTACCTGGGCGTGTACATCGGCGTGCGCCTTGAGCACCCAAGCGTATGGCTCCGAAGCCCATTCTAGCCAGCCGCCGCGGACGACGAGGTTGCGATGCTTACAGTCGAGAGTCGTGGGCCGTGACACCGCGCCTTGTGCCAGATGTGCTTAGATGTGCGGTCGGCCCAGTGCCGGTCCTCGAGTCGATACGTTCATACGTACGCGCAGAGTCACACGAAAATACACAAAATACGTAGTGCAGTTTACGTTTTGCGTTAGTCGACGGCGTATACGTACGATACCGCGCGCGCCGCCGCGGCGCGGTTTACACAGCCGACACGCTTTACAAAGGCGAGGCGTACTTCGTTCCCGTATGCGATTATGCGTCCCATAACGCGTCCCGTGTCCGGGGGCTCTCTCTCCCGCGGCTGTCCGTGCATGGCATGGTTCGATACCGTAGTCCAGAGCAAGCGACTAGCCCTAACAGTCTCTCCTTTCCGCGGAACGGGGAACCAGGATCTGCGACCTCACACGCGCAACGGTTCGTCTCGCGCTCTCACCCGACATGCTCGCTCCTAAGCACATGCTTCATACGGCGCTCCTCGACATGTCGATCACGCCCCGATCACGTGTTCACCGGCTCCCGCATGCAGCTCGTACGACCACATACCACAACCAGCCGCGCACACGCCTCATGCACTCGACGATGAGATCGAGCCGTCGTGTTGCCTTCGCCGGAGGCCCTCTGTTCGGGTTCGGGTTCGGGCAAGGGTTAGCCGTCGTAATGCCTTCGCCGGCGGCCCTCTGTTCAACAGTGCGCCCTCGTCGCCCTCAAAAGTCGGGCCACTTGTTCATGTCGGCGCCCATCCAGAGGCGCACCGCCTTGGCGCGCCCAATCTCAGGATTCTCCTTGGCACACGACTGCATCACCTCCGTCTCTGTGAACTGCATCTTGGTGCCTGCGAGCCCGAGGGCCGCGAGGGTGGGGCTCTCGGAGACGAGGGTCGTCAGGCTCGCGATCCCCACCTTGGTGATGTTATTCTTGTGCAGGTCGAGGTACGCTATCTTCCCCTTGCCCTTGCTGGCACTCTCCTTGAGGGCCTCGACCAGCGCGATCACGCCCTCGTCGCCAACCTTGTTCTTGCCCAGCCAGAGCGTCGAGAGCGCGCCGTTGGTCCTTAGCGCCGTCGCGAGCGCCGTCGCGCCCGCGACATCGATGTCGTTGTCGCGCAAGTTGAGCGCAGTGAGGGTGCCATTGTCGCGCAGGCTCCCGCGCAGCGCCTCCGTTCCGCTCGAGCCGAGCTTATTCGCTGAGAGGTCGAGCTTAGCCAGCGAAGCCGACAGGCTGAGCAGGCCGGCGAGCTTCTCCGCGCCCGCCGCGCCGATGCCATTCGAGGAGAGGTCGAGCACGCGCACCTTGCTCGCCTTGTTTTGCTTGAGCCCGTCGGCGAGCGCACCGACCCCCTCGTCGCGCAGCTGCGAGTCGCGCAGGTTGATCGTGGTGATGCTCGTGTTGAGGCGCAGGCAGCGTCCCACCGCGTGCCCGAGACGATCAGCCGTCTTGACCTCGGATAGGTCGAGCATCTTGGCCACCGCATTCTTCTGGACGAGCGCGCAGAGCAGCGCGGCACTCACGTTCCCCATGACTGCCGAGCCCGCGTAGGAGAGCTCGAGTACCGGCTCAGCCGTGGTCCCCTTGAGCTTGCTCACGAGCAGCTCAAGGGCGTCCATGTAGACCTTCTGGACGGTGCTGTTGGCATGCAGCCCGCGCACGATCGCCTCGAGCCCCTCGGAGCTCTCCTCGCCATTGTCCTTGACGCTCCACAGCTTCGGGTTGTTGCGCAGGTCGATGCTCGTGAGCGACTGGTTCATCACGAGCGCCGTCTCGAGCGCGGCCGCCGCGGGCGCGTCCATGTCGACGCCGTTCAGGTCGAGCGACGAAATCGTCTTGTTGAGCTTGAGGATGCCGCAGAGCAGTGTGAGGATCGAGGACGAGATGTTGCCCTTACCTGCAAAGGAGAGGCTCGTCGTGTCCTCGCGCACCTCGAAGACATCGATTGAGAGGGCGCGCAGCGGGCACGTGCAGTCCTTTGCGAGGAGCAGCGCGCCAAAGTCGCGCACGCCCGTGTCGTCGAGCTCGGTGCCACGCACATTGAGGTACTCGAGCGACGCGTTGAACTTGAGCGAGCGCATGACCATCGCGCCAGAGAGCGGGTTGTTGGACACGTCAAGGGAGGAGAGCGAGCACTCGTCCATGCGCAGCATCTCGATGAGACCGTTGACCTTGATATCTTTGAGCGTGTTGCCCGCGAGGTTGAGCACCCGAAGACTCGGGTACTCGCCGGTCATCATCGAGTCGAAGAGCTTGCGCGCACCTCGGTCCGTGAACCCAATGTCGGATAGGTCGAGCGCCGTGAGGCTGCCCGTCTTGCACAGGTCGCCGAGCACCGGCAGGATGGTGCCCGCTTCGTCACCTAATTTGGTGCCGGAGAGGCGTAGGGACTTGACCGAAGTGTTCGAGGCAAGCAGCGCGCCCACCGCGGTGAGGCTCGTTTTGGTGAGTTCACCCGCTGCCGACAGGTCGATACTCTCGACGCTCATCGCGCCGACGAGCGCTTGTACCGGTAGGCTGACGACAACGGTCGCTTGTCCCTTGAGTTTCTGAACAGTGTGCTCGAGGACGAGCTCCTGCAGCGTCGTGTTGGTGCGTGTCGCTTGCGTGAGCATCGTGAGCGCGTCCGTGTTCAGCCCGACGAGCGTCACTCGCGTGACCTTCGTGTTGGCGCGCAGCAGCGCCATGAGCAGGACGAGGCCCTTACGAGCCTTGGTCGAGTCTTTGAGGTCCCATCGCAGCTCGGTCGTACTCGGCGTCAGCTCGAAGTCGTCGCAGTAGCCCACGCAACCGGACGAGTTCTCGAGCAGAGCCTTGCCTAGCTGGGTGCGCTCCTGCTCGGCGATGCTGATGCCATCGAACGCGAGCGCCGTGAGGCTCGTGTTCGAGCGCAGCGCGCCCGCGAGCAGCGTCACGTCGGCGGGCAGCGTCGAGGTCCACTTGAGTGTCTTCGTCGACGGCTTCAGCTCGAAGGCATCGCACGCGACGTATGCGAGCTTGTGAGCCGGGTTGACGCGCATCGCCTCGCCGATCATCGCCTTTGCCTTCGAGGTCAGATGCTTCTCATCATCCTCGATGATCGAGAGGAGCTCGAGCTTCGCGTGATCCTTGACCAGCTGCACGAGCGCCTCGGGCCGACCCCCAGGCTGGTTGCGCGACAGGTTGAGCGACTTGAGCGGCAGGCACAGGCGAAGCGAGTTCGCGAGCTTGTTGACGCCGTCGGCGCCGAGGTTGTTGGATTGCACGTCCAGCTCGGTGAGCGAAAGATTGGCCGCGATGTGCCGTACCCATCGGTTCAGCTGCTTGTTGGAGAAGGCACCCAGGTTATTGTGGCCCAGGTTGACCAGCTCAAGATTGGGGCACGCGCTGAAGAGCGAAGCGAGCCCATTGCAGTCCACGTCCGCTTCGGCACCGCCCATGCCCGGCCCAACCGCGTTCCCGGAGAGGTGGAGACCTCGGATATAGTCGTTACTCTTCACCAGGGCCCAGAGCGCCGCCTTGCCAACCCACGAGAGTCGCGCGTCGTCCACAAACGACCACACAGGCCGCTGAAAAGCGAGGCGCTTGCCCAGCTCACCCGAGGCAATGCGGCACACGTTGTTCATGTACGCATTGTTCAGGAAGTCGGAGGCGGTCTTGTCCGTCTCCCACCCCTTCCACTGCTTCTTATCTACGAGGCCGAGCAGGTCGCGCGCGAAAAGTCCTTCCTGGAAGGAGAGGTGCTTGAACTGGTAGAGGGCGGGCGCCGTGTCGGTCAGCGACTCGAGCGTCTTGATGAGCGTCACGCCCGCATCCTCCACATCGAGCCGCAGCCACAGCGGCATCTCGAGCTCGCGTCCACCCTTCATGAGCGACGAGGCCACGTGCGCCGACGTGAACTCGCGCCGCCCGTGCCTCTGGTTGTCGACGGCCACCAGGCGCAGCATGTTGAGCCCAGCCGCCTCCATCGCGGTCGACTTCTCCTTGAGCACGGAGTCGAGCATCTTGAGGACCAACGGCCGGATCCGCTTGTCCTTGGTCACGTACGCCTGCTTGAGCTCGGACAGACCCATGCGCCCTTGCGCAAAGAGCGCGAGTACCTTGGCGACCATCTTGTACATGGAGTAAATCTCGGCATCGTTCAATCCGAGCTCGTTGGCGCTTTCGCCCTGAGCAACCTTGGCACCCACCTTGACGGTTGCCGCCTTGCGAGTCTGCTTCCTTTCACGGCGTGCCTCCTGCGCCTCCAGCTCAGCAGCCGCATCCTCGGCCGCCTCGCCGGCCTCGGTCGAGACGGCACGCCCCATGGCGAGCAGCCGCTGCACGACGGCCGACTGCGTGGCCATCGAGTAGAGTTGGTATGAGCTTTGTGGGAGCATGTCGAGGTCCTCCTCGCCCGCCGCGGCGCCCGTGGTCGTGAAGACGAGCACGAGCAGCGAGAGGAGCACCGGCACCGCCGCCGCCTCGATGAGGAAAGAGAGGACCTTCTCGAGCGTCAAGTCCACGTGCGCGGCCGCATCGTCGTCCGTGCCTGTGCCCGTGGACACGCGCGAGCGGAAGTACTCGTAGTGTATCTTGGCGTCGCTATCCTCGTGGTACTTGCGGATATTCGCGTGCTGCACCTGCACCTCCGCGTAGGTGCTCATGCTTCCCTTGGACAGCTTGAGAGCGAAGGTGAGATTCCGGAGATGGGTGGGCCGCAGGTCGGCAAAGGTGTTCTCGAGCGAGATGACCTCGAGGGAAAGCCCGGTCGCCTCGCATGTGTACCCCTTGAGAAGGCGCGAGCCGATCTGCGCCATCTGATCCCCGCTTGTGCATGTGAGCCTGGCCTGGATCGCGTCGTGCACCGTCGCCTCCTCCAAACCCGAGGCGGAAGGGAAGGAGCGCTTCGGGCGGAGCGACGCTTGAGAGTGCACCTCGACTGGATTGAGCATTTCTACGTTCTCGAGCACCTCCGCCGGCAGCTGCTCCTCGGACAGCAAGCATTTGAGCGACTTGGCGAAGAGCGGGTACAGCAGATCCAGCACCTCGTACAGCTCGTCCGTCCGAGCAGCGACCTTGGCCCAACTCGACTCGGTCAGCGTGAGCTTGTCCTTGCCGGGGATCGCGATCTGCCCCTCGACTCTGGAGAGGGCGGGGTCGATGGCCACCCTGCGCACCTGTTTCTCCGCCTTGATGGCCGCCTTGATGGCAATCGCGAGCTCATCAAAGTCAATCTCGCCCGAGCCGTCGGCATCCCACAATTGAAAGAGGGCGTCCACGTCAGCTTCCTGCACGTCCCTGAAGCCGTTGATGCCCAGCATCGTCAAGGCCTGACGGAACTCATTCAAAGAGATTTCGCCAGATCCGTCGGTATCCCATTCTCGGAAGATGTCCTTCATGTACACCGGGTTCTGCACAAACTTGACGCAGAGTGCCTTCTCAACGATGTACGGGTTGGGCGGGCGGCTGGGGGGGGCCGTGTCCAAAATTGGGGCCGGGGTCGTGTCCAAATTTGGGATGTGGCTTGGGGAGGGGGCCATGTCGATGCCGGGAACCAGTGGCGGCAAGGGCTGTGCGCCGTCGGGCGACGAGGGACTTGCGCCGTCGGCGAGTGCGTGGTAGTCCGAATGTGAGTCGCCCGTGCTCGTTCCAAAGACGGCAGCGAAGACAGAGTGCCGTGTAGGCGACACATTGCCTTCCACAACCACGTCCGCCACATCGAGCGCACCTTCGAGCGTGCCATCTCCCGCGGATTCTTCACCAGCTTCAGCCACCTGAGCCACCATGGCCGCCCTGGCCGCCTCCTCCGCCTTCAAGGCCGCCTCCGCCTCCGCCTCCGCCTCCGCCTCTGCCGCCTTCCGAAGAGCATTTTCCGCAAAGGACAATTCCTCCGCCTTCTTCATCGATGCCTCATCGAGCGCGGCCAGCTTGGCCGCTTCCTCGGCCTCACGCATTGCCTTCTCCTCCGCCGCCTTCTTCTTAGCCGCCAACTTGGCCGCCTTGCGCTCAGCCTTGTCCTTCTCGCGCTGCTTCCTCTCCACTTCGAGATCCGCCTTGTTCCAGGCCTCAGAAATAGACGAGAGGAGCCCGAAGGCCCTGTTGCGCTCCTCGCCCGAGAGGTTCATCAGCCGCGACGAGAGTGCTTCGAGGCTCGAGAGCGCTGCCAACGCCTCATCAGCTGACATGGCGGGAGGCTCTGGCTCCTCGGGGGCAGGGGAATCTGGGAGTGCCTCAACAAGCGTCACCAGATCAGTCGGGTCGACCGGTGGCAACGCCTCAACCTCCAGTGGCGGCGCATCCTCTGCCGCAGCCTCGGCAGGCGGCGTGTCCTCGGCGGCGGGGGGAACGTCTTCAGCGGCGGGGGAAACGTCCTCAGCGGCGGGGGGAGCGTCCTCAGCGGCGGGGGGAGCGTCCTCAGCGGCGGGGGGAACGTCCTCGGCGGCGGGGGGAACGTCCTCAGCGGCGGGGGGAGCGTCCTCAGCGGCGGGGGGAACGTCCTCGGCGGCTGGAGGAACGTCCTCAGCGGCGGGGGGAACGTCCTCAGCGGCGGGGGGAACGTCCTCGGCGGCGGGGGGAACGTCCTCAGCGGCGGGGGGGACGTCCTCGGCGGCTGCGGGGGGAACGTCCTCGGCGGCGGGGGGGACGTCCTCAGCGGCGGGGGGGACGTCCTCAGCGGCTGGAGGAACGTCCTCAGCGGCGGGGGGAACGTCCTCAGCGGCTGGGGGAACGTCCTCGGCGGCGGGGGGAACGTCCTCAGCGGCGGGGGGGACGTCCTCGGCGGCTGCGGGTGGAACGTCCTCGGCGGCGGGGGGGACGTCCTCAGCGGCGGGGGGGACGTCCTCAGCGGTGGGGGGGACGTCCTCAGCCGGTGGCGTCTCCTCGCCCTCCCTTTCCGTCTCCGGCGGCGAGGGGGGCAGCGAGGGCGGCGGCGAACGCCGTGCGCCCAGCAGCAAAAGCGGCGGCGGCGGGCCCGAGGGTGGCAACCAGCCGCCACACCGCGGCGTCTCATCGCGTGCGCTATCCGGGGGCGAGGGGGGCGCCGAGGGCGGTGGCGCCCCTCTTGCAGACGGTGTGGGCGCAGCAAATGGTGCGGCCGTCGCCGCAGACGGAGCTGACGCCTTGGCACCAGAAGTGCCAGTGCCACGTCCTCCCACCCCCTTCGGGGCGAGGCCGGCACGCTTCGGCGCTTCCGCTGCCGTCGACGACGGGGCGTGTTGTTCGTCGCGCGGCGTAGCCACGGCAGTCTCAATTTTCACGTGCGGGGCATGCAGCGGGTTGTTGATCTGCCGACGCTTCTCCTTGAGAATCACAAAGGAACGATCGTCCGTGCGCTTGCGCAGCACCAGAAGCCCGAGGCTCGTCGCGACATGATGCAGCATGCGCTTCTCCTCGAGTGCGGTCGTCTGGTCCGGCGCCGGGTTGGTCGGCATCGGCAGTGGCAGTCGCCGAACAGCACGCTCCACTTCCTTTGGGGACGCATCTCCCGCCATCTCCCGAAATGCCTCGTCGAGCATCTGAAGGTAGGTGGGCAGCTCGTCGTCATCTACACCCACGATCAGATTCGTGTGATCGTCGCGCGCCTTGAAGCTGAAACTCATGCTGGTAGCTTGCCGAATGAGCGGCACGGAAGGCGCGGAGGGCGCGGCGGAGTCTGGCCTCTCTGGGCGGGTGGGCGAGGTCAGTAGCTCGTGCATCCGCTTCAGCCGCGTCGACTTCAAGACCGTCGTGAGCTCCGCGAGGGAGCCAGCGCGCTGCTCGCGCAGCACATGATCGCCGGTCACGTCGTGCTGCCGCTGTGCCGGATTGGGCGCACCACCTTCCAGCAGGAACAGATTGGGCGCCTCGAACCCCTCGACAGTCCGGCGAGCACGCGTCTCTGGCGGGAAGGTTTGCTCGTAGATCTCGTCCTGGCCCTTGCGGATGACCGAGAGCGAGATCAGGTGGTCGAAGAAGACGTTTCCCTTCATCTGCGAGTTGATCACCTTGCGCTGCTGCTCGTCCGTCAGCTGGAGCAAATTGATGACGATGAAACGGTCCTCGTAGAGCTCAAGCCGCACACCCTCAGGGCGCGAGGTGACCACCAGCCGATTGCCGGAGACGGCCACCTCCTTGTGCACAAACTCCTCGATGGCCTCCTTCATGCCAGCCGCCTCGTCCACGCCATCGATGAGGATGACGAGCGCGCGCATCTGGTGCGCCTGCACTAGCATTCGGCGCTCGGCACCCTCAAAGTTCCTCTCGATGTACCACAACAGCCACGTGCGCGTCTTGAGCAGGTGGGCGATGATCGCGGACTCCTCCCCTTGCTCACGCACCAGGCGCACGATGCGCTGCACGTACACGACCAGTGGCACGAGCCGCATCCCCCCGTGCTCACACGGCTTCGGCTTGTTCTCGCTGAAGACCTTGCCCCTGCACTTGTCGCAGTCGGCCGCTCCCAGCCGCTTCGCGAGCTTGTAAGCTGCCTGCTTGACCATCCACGTCTTGCCCGTACCCGGGCCGGCACGCACAAGGGTGGGCTGAGCGAGGTGGACGCCACGAGTGCGTTTGTGCGAGGGCGCGAGGAGCAGGTCGACGAGCTCGTGCACGTCCTTCATCGAGTTCCATGTAGGGTCTGCATGTTTGATCGCCTCGCCCAAATTCTGCGTCGCGACGCAAATCATCTGGTCTTCGATGCGCAGCTTGTTGCCAGTGATCGCATCCTCAACCTCGTTCTCGGACGCGACTATACCCGCGCAGTATTCGCAGCGCGTCTCGTCATACGCGGCTTCCGAGTCGAAGCTCTGCTGTGAATGGTTGTAGTCGTTCAGATCGCGCACTTCCTCCTCCGCCTCGCCTGAGGGTCCAGCTTCGTACCGAAGGCGGTGGCGCCCGCCGAGGATGACATCTTCGACGCCACCGCCCGCACCGAGCCACTCGATCACCGTCGTATCACGCATGGTGAAGCGCTGCAGCACGAGTAGCCGTGTGCCCGGCGCGTAGCTGTGGCGAGAAGTGCGCAGGGTCGTCTCCGGGCTCGGATCGACCAGCGTCTCCTTGTCGACGACGTCGATGGTACACACGCAACGGTCGTCATCAAGCACGCGCTGCACCGTGACGCAAGCGCCGTCGAACTCGTGCGCGGGCAACATAATCTTGAGGCGCGAGCCCGCCGTGCACGCGTACGAGATCCACGGCCACACCCGCAGCGCCACCGACACCTTTTGGCCGTTGTCGTCGCGTTTCCACTCGATGGCGACGTCGATGGTTGCATGCCGATCGAGCCCGTCGTGAACAAGCCCGTACTCGGTGCCTACCATCCAACGGTTCTTGAAATCGACGCGGTTCATAAAGGGCTCCGCCTTCTCGCGCGCCACCGTCACGCGCCCCACCGCCTCGCCTGTCGCAGTCTTGAGCTGCCCCTCATGCGCGTCTCCAAAGTAGCTCACGTAGTCGCCGTTCAAGAGCTCGACGCGGCTGTTGACGCAGTTGAAGAGGAGCACAGGATCGAACGTCTTGGTCCAAACCTTGGCAATCGAGTGCCGGCTCGGGTCCCCGTCCACGCGCGCTGGGTACTTGCCCGCCGCGCGCTTCGTCGCGTGCGCGGCCGACTGCTTCTTGGCGGCGGCGGCAGTGCGCTCGGCGGCGGCGGCGGCGGCTGTCTCCTCCGCGGTGTTGGCGGCGCTGGCAGCCTCGTCCTTGAGATTCACTGGCGGCGGTGGGTCGGCCTTCTTAGGCGCAGCCTTAGGCTTTGTCTCCGGAGGGCTTGCCGGCTTGGCCGCCGTCTCCGCCTTCGAAGTCGGCTCCGCCTTAGTCGCGCGCGGCGTGGCGTTCGTCTTCGACGGCTCCTTGCGCGCGCTGTCCACCTTGTCCACCTTGGCAAGTTTGCGCGCACTGTCCGGCTTGGCAGTTCCTCGCGGGCTTGGCTGGCGGGTAGAACTGCTGCCCTTGTCGCCAGACGCGGCGCCCTTGGCTGCAGCCACCCCGGTCGCGAGCGGCGGCGCCTTTGCCGGCTTGCTCGCGGACGCGGGGGGTGGCTTGGGCGCCATCGGAAAACGGGCTCTTGGCGCCGTCGCAACGGGACCGGGTAGCGCTTTGGCAGAGGAAGCGCACTGGGGGTCGGAGTTGGGGTTAGTGGGGCGAAAAATGTCGCGTCGTACCGGCAAGTTCGAAGTTGAAAACTTGCGTAAAATCTCGCGAAATCAGTGCGTCAATAAGTCAGCCAAGTCGCGCCCCCCCCCCCTCGCGCTCACCACTCCACCGTCCTCAAAGTACGGCTCCGCTGAGAACCTGGCAAAGACGCCATCCCACCGGCGCCCACGTCATGGCGTTCTAAAGTGGCTCGTACTTGCGCAGGGGCGGGACAAGGAGGCGGCGCCGGTGCTTCGTGTGGAGGGTGCGCATGTGGTGGAACGCCTCAGGGTAGCGCGCGGGGGCGATGTCCGGGTGCCAGAAGCGGATGAGGAGCACGACGCGTACCGAGTCAGGCGCGCCCGACTGCCACACCTCGTGCTCGTACGAGTCATCAAAGATCATCAGCTCGCCCTCCCGGTACTGCCGGGTTTCGTCACCGCACCGGATGGACGCGCCGCCCTCGGGCACGAGAAGCGGCAGATGAGCGGTCAGCCGGCAGTTGGTCGAGCCACAATGTGGCTTGAGGTGCGCGCCGCCGCCGAGCGCCGAGAAGGTCGCCTCACCCACCCCCCGTCGCGCCATGTCCGCGGCGCACTGGATGCCGTCGAGAAGCTTCGCAGTGATCGGGCACATCTTCCGGTTGCGTGCGACCATCGCGGCGACCTTCTCGTCCTTGTTGAGGAGGACGAGCTCCGTCCACAAGCCATGCTCGGCCAGCTCGCGGTCGCCAGCGTCGTGGGTGCGTCCGACCTGGTCCCACCGCTCTGCACGCGCCTCGGCGCCCGCGGGCTGGCGCATGCGTACCACCTCCCGCCGAATCTCGTCAAAGTGCTCGATTAGGGTGGCAGCCCAGCCAAAGTCGCTCACCGACCACCACGGCTGGGAGCGCAGCTTGGGATAAAAGTGCATCGGACGCTGGAGCGGGTGCACCCAGTAGCGGCCTGTCTTGCATGCCGAGCGTACCATGTCAGCGAACAGCCGCACCTGATGAGGGCGGCGCTCGGGAAGAGAGAGGCGCTCAGAGAGGCACTCAGAGAGGCACTCAGGGAGGCACGCAGAGAGGGAAAGGGGACCTTGGCGTGAGCGTCGTTAGGGTATCGCAGCTCGGCGAGCATCTCGGAGTCCACATACGCCGAGTGGTGGCGAGGATCGAGGCGCATGCATTCGCTCAGCCCTCGCTCAATGACGCCCTCCAGCTCCACACGGCGCCTCTCGGGGAGGGTCGGCCTCAGAGGCTTCGCCTCATCTCCCTTGAGCTGGGGATCCTGCGCCTCGGTCGCGATGCGCATCGCAATCAGCGCCACAAAGTAATGGCGCGCCGCGAGCTCGCGTGCCGTGCAGTGCCCCTCGGGCGTCGCGAGGAGTGAGCGCTGCATCGCACGCAGCGCTGAGTCGAACTTGCGCGTGAGGAAGTCGGCGGACGCACACAGGAAGAGCGCCTCGGGGTCCTGTGGGAACTTGGGGAGCACGTCGTGCGCGAGGAGCTGCGCGAGCTTGCCCATTCGCTGGCCGAGCTGCTGCAGCTGCCCGAGACGGCGCGTCTCGTACCCCGCCTGACCGAGCGTGCGTTGCATGCGCCGCTCCTCATCCGCACGGGCCTCCTCCTCCTCCTCGGTCACGTCCTCCGCGCCGCTGTCCACGCGCGCGCCCGTCGTCTCGCGCACCAGGTCGAGCGCCACGGCGAGCAGCTCGGCCTCCAGCTGTCGGAACCATGGCTGGAACTTGTCCGTCTGCGAGAGCGCCTTGGGTGCTGCCACGGCTGTGACTGGCGAGGTGATGGGCGCACTGCCTGACGCAGCGGTCGTTGGCACCACCTTGCCAGGGACGCTTGTCACCTCCTTGTCGGCGCACGTCACCTCCTTGCCGGCGCACTTCACCTCCTTCCTGGCGCTGACCTCATTCCAGCGCGCGGCCGACGAGAGGCGCCAGTGCTGAGTTTGCGACTGGCGACGCGTGCATGTGGTCAGCGCGAGCCGTTCTCCGACGAAGCTTCTGTGCGCACGTCGCGCTGTCAGTGGGGCTGGGCATGCCACCCTTGTGCCCATCTCCTCCAAGCACCTGGGCTTCGTGAATGCGATCGAAAGTTTGGAGTCCCGCGATTTGCCGAATCGGTGTTCAACACACCCCAAGCACGGGGGCCGCTATCGCATGGACGAATTTGAGGCTGATACGACATACGACCTGCTGTACACAGGCCGTTAATCGGCAGAATGTAGGGGAGAGGCGAGTCCCCCCGCTATAGCGCGAGTATGCAGTATCAGTCAATGGTATCACTATCAGTCAAATTCGATTGGTATCAGTATGCGAGTCGTGTCGATAGTATTACTATGGATAGTCGGTAATTACTGGTACGCGATAGAGGGAGAGATAGAGAGCTCATGAGATGGAAGTGCTCAGAAGAACGATGGCACAGGCGGCGTGAACGCCAATCACACACGCAGGCACCCAGCTTTCGATGAGAGTCTTTCAATTTCATCCTTGGCGACCTCCGTCGCCGGCGGCTGGCGGCGCGACCCCCGCCTCCGCCACCGCCCGCGCCGCCTTCTCCACCGCGACCACGTCCGCCATCTCGTCCGCCGCCTCCTCGGCCGCATCTCCCTCCTCGAGCTCCGCTGGAGCACCAACATCCCCGGGCGTCGCCCCGAGGATGTTGAGGCCAGACTGGCGTACATTGACCGTCGTGCCATCGTCGAGCTTGACGACCACAAAGCCCTGTTTGCCGCCGGCGACCGTGGCGCGGCTGCCCGCGTGGGGCCCAGTCGTCAGGGTCACACGCGTCCCCGCCTCCACACTCAGCTTGCGCCTCTTGCCGCCGCTCCGCTTGCCGGTTGCCTTTGCCTTTGCCTCGTCCTCCTCGTCCTCGTCCTCGTCCTCTTTGGCTTTGCTGGCCTTGCGCTTTCCGCCTCGCGATGCGCACGTATGAGGGCGATGCTGCCCGCGGCACGCGCCGCAGCCGAGGTCCAAGCCCTCTGAGCCCGCGTCATTCGCGTCAGCTTTGCCCTTCGGCTTTGCCTTGCCAGCCTTCGCCTTGCCGCCCGGCGGATCGTCGCGTGGCCGCTTAGCACCCGCCGGGAGCGCGCCCACAGGCGGAGCCGCGCACGCTGTCTTGGGCAGCGCACTCGTCACGCTCACGCTCCATCCAGCCTCGACAAGGGCTGCATGCACCTTGAGGGCGAAGGCGGGAGAGAAGACCTGCCGTAGCTGCTCGACGCTCGCGAAGCGCCATCGCTTCCCTAGCGCCTGCTTGAGCTTGACGAGGCGCGCGGCTCCCACGCCCGCCAGTTTGGGGAGCGCACCGGAGAGTGCTGCCTTGCTCGCGCCGCCGCTGCCCTCGTCGTCCTCGCCGTCCTCCTCTCCCTCTTCCTCCTCGTCCTCCTCGTCCTCCTCGTCCTCCTCGTCCTCCTCGTCCTCCTCCTCGCCGCCCTCGCCCGCGTACGACTCGTCATCCGAACTCTCCTCACGGAGGTACTGATCAAACTTCTCATCACGCAGCGCCGCATCCGCCGCACGTGCACACTGACGCTTCCGACGCGGCTGCCGAATTTCGCCCTCCTCGCCCTCCTCGCCCTCCTCGCCGTCCTCGTCCTCGCCCTCGTCGTCGCCCTCGTCCTCGTCATCGTCGTCGTCATCGTCATCGTCATCGTCGTCCGGTCCAGAGCCCTCGAAATCCTCGTCCTCGCCCTCGTCCTCGTCGTCGTCCTCAAGGAGCGCCGCCAACGGAGACGTGCCCGAGGTCCCCCCACCGCCGCCGCCCCCAGCCGCCCCCTGCGCGCGCTCGATCTCATTCTTGATGGCCACGCGTCCAATCTTCGCTGCCTCGCGCTTCGACTTGCGCCGCCGCGGCCCGCCGCCATCCTCCTCGTCGTCCTCGTCCACCTCCTCGTCGTCCTCGTCATCGCCGCCCTCGTCGTCGTCGTCGCCGAGGCCGTCGTCCTCGCCCTCGTCGTCGTCGGCACCGCCCTTCTCCACATACGACTCATCATCCGAGCTCAGCTCATCAAGGAATTCGTCATACTTCGAATCGGCCGCGAGCTGCTCTGCCTGCAGCCGTGCCGAGCGCTTCGTGCCCGGGGCGAGCACCACGCTCTCGTCGAGCTCATCTCCCTTTTGGAGCTCCGCATCGAGATCGGCGATCTCCTTGCGCGCCTGCCGCTTTTGGAGCTCCGCCTCGTACTCCTTGATCCCATCGAGGAAACGGTTGAGCTCGCGCTTTTGGATCGTGAGCGGGGGGTCGCGCCCCTTTTGGAGGGGGTCGGCCGCGCCATCTCGCTGCACCTCGACGGCCTTGAGTAGCGCAAAGGGCAGGGCCGGGGTCGCGAGCAGCGTCGCGTGCTTCAGCCGCTCAGCGGACGGCACGCCGCGCCCGTCAGCATCATGCAGGGTCGCTTGCAGCAAGGAGTGCTCGCCTTCGCGTAGGATGACGACATCTACCGGCCGAAGCGCGCGCACGAGCCACGCCTGGTCGCCGCGCAGCGAAAGTCCCCACAGCGGCAGCTCGGCAGCGAGGCCCGCGGCGCAGCTGACCGTCACGCGGACCGAGCAACCACTCGCCGCGAGCACAGAGCCAAACGGCAAGAACTGCTCCGCGAGCTTGGCATTCTCCTCCTCCTCCTCCTCGTCGTCGTCGTCGTCGTGATGGTAATCCTTCTCTTTGTAGGAGACCGCGCCTCGCGAGGTACGCCGGCCGCTCGGCGCCGCCCAGCGCTGCGTGTGCAACAGGCTGACCGTTGGCTTGGCGGGCGGCGGTGCGAGCTGCGCGAGCAGCTTCTCCATCGCCTTGTCGGACGCGACGTGGTTACGTGCGCCGAGCAGCTGCACGATGAGTGACGCGAGCGACGTGGGGCAAGCGGCAGGCGGCGGCGTACCCGACGGCAGCGCCAGAGCGAGGTCGACACCGCGCAGCCGCTTCGTGCTGATGGCTCGGTCGAAGGCGTCGATGGCGATCTCCTGCAGGGCTCCGCTCCACGCATGCACCCGTTCACTCGCCTCGGCCTCGGCCGCCGCCAGGCTCGCCGCCGCCACCGCTGCTGCCGCGGCGCGCTCCTCGCGCGCCCGGGCTCGAGACTCCGCTCCGCCCGCCTCGCATCCCTCGTCCTCGTCCTCAGCGTCGTCGTCGGCAGCCTCGGCGGCGGGGGGCATTACACGCTGAAGCTCGGCTTCCGAGTCCGAGTCGGAGGGGAACTGCGCCTTCTTAGGGAGCGTCAGCTCCAGAGGCACCACCTGCCGGCGCACCACCCCGCCACTCCCAGCGACCTCGCCGCCGCCGACCAACGCGTCGCCAGCCGCCGCGGTCGCCGCCGCCACTGCGTCGCCAGCCGCCACTGCGTCGGCCCCCGTCGAACCCTCGCCCACGACGGCGCCCTCGGCCTCACCGGGCATGATGACGATCAGCACACGCACGCGACGGTCCTCGCGAGGCGCGGCGGCGGCGGCGAGATAGCGCATTGCCTGTCCTTGTCGCGTCGACACGCCGGCGGAAACGTCGTCCGCGACGGTCGCACCCACGAGCGGCGTGTGGAGCGAGATGCCGTATCCTTCGCGGAGCGCCTGCGCACTTGCCTGCAGCGCGGCACTCACCGGCTGCGGCGCGATGCCACGTGCCTCGAGCTCCGCTAGCAAGCCCGGCTGCAACTCGGACTCAAACGGCGGCGGCCGCTCGAGCCGCTTGCGCTGACGCAACGTCAGGCGCGAAGCTGCCGACGGGCGCGACGGCTTCTTGGCCGACACCAAGGGGGAGGCCGCCGGAGCGGACGGCGCGGCGTCGGGTGCCTTGGCGCTGGGCGCAGTGGCGCTGGGTGCAGCGGGCTCCGCAGCGGGTGATTTGAGAGCAGCGATGCTGGGCTCGGCGGATGCACCGCTGGGTGCGACCTCCACAGCGGCCGCAGGCGTCGAGTCGAATGTCGCTGTTTGAGGTGCCTCTGCCACGTCAGCTGTGGGAAAGCTCCCCATGTGGGGAAGCGGCATCGGCTCGTCAGCTGATGCAGCCTCCGCCTTCACAGCTGCGCCTGTGAAGGGCTCCACAGCCCCTGCACTCTCTCCCTCACCAGTCGCCGCCGCCGCCCCTTCCTCGTCTTCGATCTCGTCTTCGCTCTCCTCCTCGGGGGGGAGGACGGCGGGCGTGGGCAGCAGCCGCTCCCGCTCGAGCGCCGTACTGGGCGCATGCGGGCTCAGCTCGAGCAGCTCGGCGCACGTGAAGGGCAGCGACGCCTTCCATTCATAATCCTCGAGCGCCTCCTCGTGCAAGTTGACACGATTCTCCCACGTGTCCTCGGCATGTGGGAAAGCTGCCCATTTGACTAAGACCCAATGGGCCGCCTTCCCACCGGACTTGCCAAACGTTCGAGCGCACAGCAACTCTTCGATGCGTTGGTCGCCCTCGCCCTCTGACGAGTTCTCCCAGGCCTCCTCGCCCTCGCCCTCGCCCGCCTCGTCGCCCTCGGCCGTCGCCGCCGCGGCGCCTTCTGCTACCCTGCCCTCGACCGCCGCGCCCGCCGCTGCCCCCGCACCCGCTGATGACGCCGCCGGCAGCGCGGCTGTGCTCGCAGGGTGCAGCTTGGCGCGCGGCTGGAGCGCCAGCGCGCCTCCACCGCTCGGCACGGCGCCTCCACCGCTCGGCACGGCGCCTCCACTGCGCTCGGCACGGAGGGTGAGGAGGAGCACTTTGAGCTTCTTCTCGAGCGCGGCACGCGCGCGCGGCTGTGTCGTGCGGTTGTGCAGCCACTGCGTGAGCTGCCCTGACGCGAGCCCCGCCGCGTGCGCCAGGTCCTTTTGCTTGTACAGCGGCAGCCAGACGGTCCTCAGCTCCGCCAGCAACGACGCGTCGCGCTGGTCAGCCGTGTCCGTCGCACCCGAGGCCTGATGTGCACCCACCGCCGCCGCGGACGACCCCGCGCCGCCGGATGTGGCGGCGGTGGCGATGGTGGCCGTGGTGGCGGTGACAGCGGTGCTGACGGTGCTGGCGGTACCGGCGTTGCAGGGGCCAGCGGCTGCCGACGCCACGACCTTGCCAGCCGCCTTGGCCGCCGCCTTGGCAGCCACCTTTTCACGCGCCTTGCCGTCGCCGGCCGTGGCTGCCTTGCTGCCGGCCGCCACGCCCTTGGACGGGCTCGCGCCCTTGCTTGGCGAGCGCTTGGCCGCCTTCGCCTCATTCGCCGCCTTCGCCGCCGCCTTGGCCGCCTCCTTGGCGGCCTTCTCAGCAGCCCTCGCCTCGAACTCGGCAAGCAGACCCTCGTCCACGATGTGCTCCTGCGGCTCCCATGAGTTGAACCGGGCGCCCCAGCCGCGCCACTTGATCAGGTACTCGCGCTTGCCGCTCGACCCCATGCGTGCGTCGAGGATCCGATCGACCTCGTAAATATCATCGTCGCTACCGCTGTCGGCCTCGTCCTCGTCCTCGTCCTCGTCGTCCGACGCATCATCCTCGCGCTTTGTGGACGTCGCTTGCTCGAGGAGCGCGGCGAGCGCCTCGCTGTCGTCACCCGGCTCGTATCCGATCCCGCGTGAGCCAAGGGCCATGCGCAGCTCATTGATGCTCATCGCTGACGTGCTGCCCGACTTTGGCGCGGCGCCTGCAGCGGCTGCAGCGGCTGCAGCGGAAGAGGCAACATCGGCGGCGGGCGCCGTCTCTGGCTGCGCCTCCACCGCGGAGGCCGCGTGCACGACGGGTGTGGCGGTCATGAAGCTGCCCTCGCAGCGGACCGCATTGAGGTGGTCAGCCGGCTCGACGTCCATGAGAGTGGCGTGCATGACGGGAGCCTCGATGGGCGCCAGGGCCGCAGCCGGCTGGCTCTCGGCGGCCTCGGCTGTGGGCGCGCTCGGCTGCAAGTCCATTGCCGTGGGCAGCACGTGAACTAGCACGTGGTCCAGCCTGCTCTGTTTCAGCCACGTCGGAACCTCTGCAACGTGTACTGGTACATGTACATGTAACGCCCACTCGGTCGACTCTTGGTTCAGCACCTCTATCTATGAAGATGTTGCGACCTCTTCACACAGTCTTCACACCGACGACCTCCGCAATCTCGCCGATGTCATCCACGCGCGTCGCAGCACTCGCGCTGCTCGTCGTGTCGCAGCCTGCGCTCGCGTCGCGGCTGACATCGTGCGACGCTTCGCCGCCGCAGCACCGCCCGCGCGAATCGTGGCAGCTGCTCAGCTCGCGCCTCCTCGCATCGGCAGAGTCGCAGCCGCTGCCGCCGCCGCCGGAATTGCGGCAGCAGCGGTTGCAGCAGCGATTGCAGCGGCTTCGCGGCGGCACCACCGCCTCCGTCTTGGACTCTTTCGCGCCGTGGTTGCGCGTGCTCCGGCGCTTCTTGTTTCCAGGCAACCCGCCGCGAACGAGAGCGCCGCCGGCACCGCCGCCGCCGCCTAAGGCGCCAGCTGCCGCTGAGGCCGCCGCGTCGGACGATTTCAACCGCGCGGGTTCCAAGGGCAAGGGTCGACGCGGCACGGCAACTGCCTCCGTCGGCTCGGTCCACTCGGTCCACTCCAAGGCCGAGTTCGACAAGCTCGTCTCGTCCGCGCGCGCCAAGCAGCTCGTGGTCGTCGATTTCGCCGCATCGTGGTGTGGCCCGTGCCAGCAGATCGCTCCCAAGTTCGCGGCGATGGCGGCGGCGATGCCACACGTGCGCTTCCTCAAGGTGGACGTCGACGAGTGCAAGGACCTCTCGCAGCAGTTTGGCGTCCAGTCGATGCCTACCTTCAAGCTGCTGCGGGGCGGCAAGGAAGTGGGAGAGATGAAGGGAGCGGACGAGGGCGCGCTGCGCGAAAAAGTCGAGGGGCTCGCCGGGCCCGCTGACCGCTGGTCGAGCGCCGGCTCCGGCAAGACACTCAGGTGAGCCGAGCGAGGCGCGAGGGCGCCCGGACATCGACATGGCGGCAGGGGCAGGAAAGGTGTCACCACTGTGCACGAATGGTCGCATGGGATCCCTGGTTGCGCTAGACGCTGCGATATCTGTCAGTCACTTGTGTTAAGAGGTGGCTACTTGCCAAGGCGGCTTATCTTGGCAACGGTTGATGACGGATGTCATTGTCAAGTTTTGGAAGACGAATTGGCCAACTCAGCAACGCGGAAAAGTCGACTCCACGCTCGCGCTCGTGGCGCGCGCCATTTCAGGCCGCAGCCATGCTTTCGTTTCACAAACCTGAGTCGCTCTATTCGGAGATGATTCTCATCACCACCGCCGGCATGGTCTTCCTTTATCGCTTTATCTCGGGCCGCGACGACTGGGTGGCGACGCACGGCGTCATCCTGGCTACTTACTACGCGGTGGGTGGCATCGTGTACGACGAGCTCGAGGACTGGAAGCTGCTGGATACCACCTATTTTCTCACCGTCACCATCACCACCGTCGGCTACGGAGATATTTGCCCCCAAACGGACATTGGCAAGTTGTTCACCGTCGTCTACTCGCTCATCGGCATCGTCTTCGTGTTCGCAGCGCTCTCGCCGCTCGTGGACGCGCTCAAGGCCGTCAACTCGTTCATCCTATCGCCTTGCGCGCCAATCGAGAAAAACGATTACGACAGCCTTGAGGAGCTGAAATTGAACGGCAACTGGGGCTTCAAGTACTCAAAGGCGGGGATGGGTCTGTTCCTGACCTTTTCGATCGGTCTTCTGATCGGCTTCTTCGTGATGCAGCTGTCGCTGGTAAACTGCGTGTACTGGTCGATGATCACGATGACCACCATTGGGTACGGTGACATCTCGGGCCACTCCGCCATCGAGCGCCTATTCCTCATCGTGTACCTGCCCTTGGCTGTCGCTGCACTCGCGGACACGCTCGGCGTGGTCTCGAAGATCGGCACGGCGCGCGACCTAATCGAGACGGACTTTGCGAAGCGCGCGGACGAGCTGCTGCTCGGCGAGGCGGGCGGCGAGGACCCCAACCCGGACGAGACCCTCACGGAGGCCGAGTTCCTCATCTCCGTCCTCAAGGACAAGAGCCTTGTCGACGACCTCACTGTGAATGCGATCCGGCTCCAGTTTGCGCACATCACGCGCCACGACACGTCCAACTCGGACAATAAGGTGCTCGACGACCGGATGGTGTTCTACGAGATGCTCTCGCAGGGGCGCATCGCGCAGTCGGGCCCGCGCGCGCCCAAGACGACGCCCGACGGACTCAAGGTCGAGACGGTGGACCTCGCCGCCGCCGACGGTGGCTTCCAGGAGTGGCTTGAGACGTACTGGTGGCCGCGCGTCTTCGATGGGAAGGACTATGGTGGGCACCAGGTGCGCCTGCAGAAGATGGCCACGCCCAGAGACGCCAAGGGCAACATCAAGGGCGATCCCAAGGCCAATCCCAACGCGTACAAGAGGCTAGCTGAGGAGAAGCTCGCTACCAAGGCCAAAGCGACCGGGGGGTCGCACCGCTCGCCGCGGCTGCTTGGGCCCAATGATGAGGAGGCGCCCAAGGCGATCAAGGGGTACTTCATGGCTGGCCAGATGGCCGTGGCCGACGGCGAGTACGTCTGGATGCCGCGCGAGCAGGCCAAGGCAGCCAGGGCCTCGGCGGCCATCGACGATCGGGACTTGGGCCTGTGGGTGCTGCTCGCCCTCTTCGTGGTCTACTTCTGCGTGAAGGCGGTGCCCGACATCTGGGCCTACCACATGGGAGGGGAGGCGGAGGAGGAGGCGGATCGCCTTCTGCGCCGCCTCGCCGAGCTTCGTTCGGGTGACGAGATCGCCGGGCTCGCCAACGCGGCTGCTGCCCTGCTCGCTCATCGGCGCTAACGATGAGGGCCCGGTGATGGGTAGTCCGCCTGTGCAGAGCCGGGGGGGGAGGGAATAACGGGCTCGGTGCGCCGGCGTGCGCACCGAGCCTGGCTACATTGTGATGACTTTCTTTGCTGCCGTTCGGTGGCCGGGCCCCGTCGGGCTGTTTGCATGTGTCTCGAGGAAAGGACGCGGCCAGCGGCGGACCTGCAGTGGTGAACGACGCGTTGAATGTGCTGCATCTTACGTGATGAGTGATATTGACACTGTAGGGGGGTAGCCTGTGCATCTATTGTTGTGTGTGTGTATAACATCGAACGCGCATGATTCGATTTTTCACCTGACGCCGCGCCACACAGGCGTCAGGCCGCGCGCGGCTGCGTCCTGCGATCAATTAATTCCCGCATTCCCGTATCCGCCCGATCCTGGTGCTGGTCAGCGGCCCGCAGAGCGGCTCCCCGCCGCGTTTGTCCTCACGTTTGTCCTTAGTTTGTCGTGCCTGTCCCGCACCGCTCCCACAGAGCTCAGAGCCTCAGACCACCACTCCCCCACGTTACTGTCATTGGTCAACTGTCTAGAAAAGAATCGAGGGGACTCAGAGCTCGGGGGCCTCAACACAAGGCCAGCTCTCGGGGCTGATTATTACCTAACATCCCTAACAAATGTGACGTGCGCACGTGCCGCAGAGAAGACTATACTTATTTACTGACTGACTCCGCGCGGCTCGGGCGGCTGCTTGTGGTGCTGACCGCTCTCGCAAAGCCCGCAGGCACAGCAGCAGGCGCGGCGGCGGCAACAGCAGCAGCAGCAGAAGAAGAAGAGGGCGTGGCGCCAAAGGGGGGTCTCTGTGGGATCTCGGGTCTCGCGGCGGCAGCGCTTATCGCCGCCGAGGTCGAAGGGTGGCGCGCCGCCAAAGCGTGCCGCGCCAGCATCGCCAGCCCCGCGCCCGCCACAGCGCCCGTCCCAGCGCCCGTCCCAGCGCCCGCGACCGCGCCTCCCTCGCCGCTGATTGGCACAAAGCGCCGTGCCGAGCGCCGCCCCGAGCTCGGTCGCAATCTCGCTGCGAGGAGCTGCGCGTGAGCATCTACCCCGGCCTCATCCAATAACGGCCGTGCCGACGGCGGAAAGGGGGCGCTCCAGCCGGTGCCTGCCCAGCCAGAGCGGGCCTTAAGGTACTCGTAGCCGGGCTCGGGGGGCAGAGCCGGGTCGGCGGCCGGTGGCGGCGCGGGCGCCGTGATGGGCTCGACGACCAGCGGCCGCTCTTCTGTCGGCGCGTAAGCGAGCGGCGCCGGCGCCGTGATGGGCGCGGGCGGCGTGTCGAAGGAGGATGGTTTGGTGAGCCGAGGCGACACTGGCCGTACCCATTCGACTGCCGGCATCGGAGGCGGCACGGCTAGACGGTGTACTCGCTCCGCCGCCAACGCAGTGATCAGCGCCTGCTCGCGCGCTGTAATGAGGCCCATCGCCGCCGACGCCGCCGAGCCCGCCGCCACTGTGCCGCCGACGCCGCCGCCGACGCCGCCGCCGACGCCGCCGACGCCGCCGCCGATGCCGCCGCAACCGCCGCCGCGCCAGCCACCGCCGCCGCATATGCCATACCCTGCGCTCGCCGCCAGCGCCGCATGCTCCGCCGCCGCCGCCGTTGCGGCCAGCCGTCGTTCGACAGCGCGTGCGCGGCAGAGGGTCAGATGATCCCCAACGGCGCTCCGCTCGAGGCGAACGCCACATTCGGGGCACCGTTCGAGCTCCGTCGTCGTGAAGAGCGTCGCCATGGGCGCTGGCGTGGCCGCGCACATAGATCTGGCCGACGCGATGGCGACGACGTCACCCATGCACGATGCGGCGGTGGGCGCCGGCGGCGTTTGCAGAAGCTCCTGTACGACCTGCAACCAGCGACCCAAGGCCGCCGCGCCACGGCTCACCTGCCCCAGATGCGCCGGCTGCAGCAGCCCTCCAAAGTCGTCCTTGATCGCTGCGAGCACTGCTTGCCTCTGGGCGGCGCTCACGCTCGCTACATCAAAGCGCTCGAGGAGCTGCCAGAAGCTGCTCGCCGGCACAGCTCCCGCCTGGCCGTTGCGCTCCGCACGTGTGGGCCGACGCAGTGGTATGGCGCCCGGTTTGCGTCTCAGCGCGTGTCCACGCAGCATCTTTTGGCAATCCTCCCAACTCGGCGGCTCGTCGGCCAGCCCTAGCAGTACGCCAACGACGCCAACGACGAGCACGAGGCCACGCGGTGCAAAATCCTGCGCCTGTAGGCGCAGAAGGTCGGATGCCGCGCCGTCGAGCGCATGCCGCAACGCCGCCGAGGCAGACGACTCTGCCTCGGCCGGTGGCGGTGACATTGGTACAGCCTGGCAGCCTGAGGCTCAGCCTCCTGCGGCTAGCACGACCTTTTCACTGTGAACTGACAGTTGGTGCCTGCCTTTCGCAAGGCTGCGCGAGATGGACAAAGTTTTGGCAATCTGGATCTACTGAACCTGAAAGACTACTGAAAGAGAGCCCATCGCTACTACTCACTACGACTACTACTCCACACTACCTAGGTGAGGCCGCTCCGACTCCGATCCACGGCTTGAGCCCGGCATTCCCGGGCAAGTTCGCCCAGTGTGCCGTCGGAACCCCCCCTCGCCCGACTGTCGTGTGCGACGTGAGGCACCGCACTGCCATGCGATTCGGCCACGAATCTGAGGCTGACGAGGCCACTCGCGCGACTCGCGCAGGCCGGGCCGTGGCCATGGGCTCTGCCGCCGCGGGCCCGTGGTACGCGGTCTCGTCGGCGCGACGGGTGTCACGAGGGCTCGCGAGCCCGAGATCGCGCGTGATCTGAGCTCGGGGGCTCCGTGAGAGGTGCATCGAGGGGCGTGTGTGCGTGCGTCCATTGGCACGCCACCTGCCGTTACTCATGGCCGCAGCCTCGGCGCTTGCGGCGGCGATCGCCCCGGGCGCCGCAGCATCCGCACTCAGCACGTGCGGCCGGCACCGGCATAAGAGGCCAAGGACGGGGGCATTGCCAAACGCGCCGACGAAGGCTCCTTTAAAGGGCGCGCCCTCGACCGCGCTCACGGCCAGATCAGCCGAGCTTCTCACGCCCCGTTCGATAGCCGACGGCGACGCTTTCCCATTCGCACGGGCGCTCAGATGCTGGAATGGGGCGCCGTGGTGAGCGCCGGGAGCGCGCCCGGCACTCGTCGCCAGCCGCGGCTGTGAGCGCCGTGGCGGGCGCGCATCGAGCAGCATCGGGGGCGTATGTCTCGCGGATTGGGGCCGCGCGCGCGGTGGCGCCGTCTCGAGCGTCCCGCCTAGCTCTGGGTGGGCTGCCGGTGAGGCTGCCGTTGGGGTTGCCGTTGAGAATGCTTCTGGGGCGTACATCGGTACGATCGGGGCAATCCGCTGGTCGCCAAAGAACTTTGGGTAGACTGCTGAGCGCCGTGCTGAGCGAACTGACGAAGGCCTCTCGGAACGTGGGGACGAGAGTGCACCGGCGGTCGAAAAGGTTGCGAGCGCGGAGGCGGCAGCAGGCGCGGAGGCGGCAGCAGGCGCGGAGGCGGCAGCAGGCGCGGAGGCGGCAGCAGGCGTGGAGGCGGCAGCAGGCGCGGAGGCGGCAGCAGGCGCGGAGGCGGCCTCGCGAGATCGACTGGTGGCCCGCTTCTGTAGTGCCGAGGGCGGTGTCGGCTTGAGTGTCGGCTTGAGCATCTTTTTGAGCTCGACGAACTCCATCCAGCCGCTCTTGTCCGGGTCGTAATCGTCGAAGAGGTCGTCAATGACCTTGGCCGGCAGCTCGACGCCCAGCAGCGGCATGGCTCTGTGGAACTCGGGTCTCGAAATCTTCCCATCGCCGTTGGCATCCCAGGCACGGAAGAGGTCGATGACACGCATCGCGTTCCTCTGGAGTGCCTCGCGCAGCTGCGGTGCGAGAGGGTTGGCCACGTCGAACTTGACCAACTCGAGCTCTCCAGCCGCGCCTATCGTTACTACCCGACGGTCCCCGAGCCAATGCTTGAGCTCCGAGAGGGAGATGACCCCGCCACGATCTGTGTCGATCTGATCAAACGCCACGTGGGCCACCGCCTTCATGTGCGTGTGCCAAAGCTGGCCGTCGCCGACAAAGTGCTCCATGTTGCGCAAAAACTCCCTCTTGGCGAGACGATCGTCTCCCTCCGCATCCCACGCGCGCACCCAATCGGAGGCGTCCAGGCCCCTCTCGAGAAGCAACTGACGAATCTGGGCACGAAACGACTCCGCATCCCAGTGCTTCTCGGCTTCCTTGGGCGGCGCCGTGTTGGGCGGCTGACTTTCGCAGCTGCCTCGGCAGCTGGCGTCCTCAAACGCAGCCTCCGCGCTCGCTCGCGCCTTTTCGAGGTCCTTGAAGGTCATGCTCATCATCGCGTTTCGGCGCTTGGCGACAGCGCTCATCTCGCCGCGAAGCC
Organism: Chrysochromulina parva; assembly: GCA_002887195.1. Classification (NCBI taxonomy): domain Eukaryota; phylum Haptophyta; order Prymnesiales; family Chrysochromulinaceae; genus Chrysochromulina; species Chrysochromulina parva. The sequence goes on from PJAB01000029.1 coordinate 26,250, forward strand.
AGGCGCTCACCTCCTCCATCGCGACGCGCCCGGACTGGTCCGCGTCGATCTGGTCATAGATCTCGTACACGACGAACTTGGGCCCTTGAAAGCCGAGCGTCGTCTCGAAGGCATGCACGAATTCCATAATCGAGATCGTCGAGCGCTCGCACGAGGTACGTAGGATCGTCGTCAAGCTAAGGGGCTGCTTCTCGAGCATCTTCTCCAAGTTGAGCCTGGCCTCCTCGGGATCGCGGCCGGTGAAGCTGAAACCCGTCGAGTCGATACGCAGCGCACGGCCGGAGCCGGTGCAGACCGGATGGTGCGCTTCGACGCTGAGCGCCACCAGGAAACTTTTCATTAGCTCAGACATGTCTGCGCTCGCCGAGGTACGGTTCCTGATCATGTCCATGAAGCGATGGATTAGAATGTGACCGTGGCCGTCCTTGGGTAGCTCGGCGGCCAGGCTGTCAGCGATCTCAAGGAAGCCCATGTCGTCGCATAGGCAACGGAACTCGAGCACGTCCATCGTGTCAAGACCACCACCGTGTTGGCGACTGCTGTGGTCCAGCGCCCTGTCATACTTCCTGAAGACAGCGTCGAGGCCCGAGCCCGTCATTTTGGCCGATAGGCTCAAGGTCGACAGGAAGAATTCCTGCTTCGAGACACGGCCGTTGCCATCGATGTCTACCAGATCGAACAGCTGCTTGAGCTCGTCACGGCTCCTCTGGCTGACAAATTGTGTGGGCAACGTGAGCACGAACTCCTCGAAGCTGAGATCGCCGCTGGCGTCCAGGTCGACATGGTAAAACTGCTTTTTCGCCTTGCGCACGAGGCTTCGCGTCTCATCTGCCGCCCGGTCGACGTGCGCCTTGTGACGGGTCCCAAGCATCCGCCTGGGCAGACGTCTCTGATTTCTACCAACACAACGCGCCGATACATGTTCGTTTTGTTCAACACGACGCGTTAGCAAGGTGTCAAGGTCCCGACCCCCCACGCACAGAATGTACCGCTGGGGATTCTGAACAACACGACGCACACCCGACACCGAGCGGGCGGCCATAATTGTTTTGCCGCGTTTCCGTTGGCGCGGTCTGGGGGATCATGCTTCATGGCTCCGGCTTGAAATGCTTGAAACACATGTTGAAACACGAGGAGACGAGTTTTCCCATACGCAACTATACCCGGTTTACCGCGCGCCACAACCATTCGCGGCCACATCGCACATGTACTTAAACATGTACATAAACATGCATTTCAAAACTCCCTTTCCCGACTATCGCTCTCAGAACTTTTACTCGAGCATCCACCACGACGCGCTCCCCTTGGTGAGCGTCTTGGTGTTGCCCTTGTGAGTGCGCGCGAAGCAGCGCTCCGTGGTCTCCTGTGCAGCCAACAGGGTTCCGAAGCAGAGGGCGCCCGCAAACCGCCAGCAAACCTTGCCTTTGGCCTTGCTCACCTGGCCCTTTGGTGGCTGCTGCCTCATCTCCTCGGTGGACGGCGCCGGCTTTGTCACATCCGCGGCGAGGGCGCGCGCCGTGTTGGGCGTGGGCTCGACTTCCAGCGCGTCGTCCTGAGCGTCGTCCGCGGAGGTGGCGCGTGCGGCGGCGGGCTCACCTGTGGTGAGTACCTGCGCGAGCACCTCGCGATCTTCCCCCTCGAGTTCCCCGAGCCCCACGATCCCGTCAAAGGCCGCCTGCCGACCGTTGGCATCCTCGCCGAGCGCGCTGAAGACAGGCCGTAAGAGCGACACTGCCGCAGAGAGCTTCACGTGGTTGGTGGTGATGTGGGCGCTTGCCGAGAGCCGCCGCTCGCCCGCGGCAAATGCCTGCTTCGTCTGCTTACACTTGCCGCGGCCGGTGGCCTCTGTCGTGATCTTGAGTGATGTCACGAAGCACTCGGGATGCTGCCACGTCATCACCTGCCGCCCGACCATCCAAGTCTCCATGCCGACGCGTGGGGCGCCGGCGGGGAACATCTCGAGGCATTTGCGGCACTTGCTCCGGCCCGTCTTGGCCGCCTCGACCACGATGCACGAGCCCTCCGGACCAGATGGCTCCACGTCCAGCTTCACCGTGGCTGCGGCTGGCGAGGCACGCGTGGTGCCCTTTCTGGACGCCTTGACCGGCCGCGGAATATCTTCATACTCGTCGTCTTCGTCTTCGCCGTCGCCGTCGCCATCGTCGTCGTCGTCGTCGTCCGAGCCATTCGAGTCCTTTGCGGCTGTGCGATTAGACACCCGAGTGGTCCGCTTGGGCACAGCGTAGTCGGGGTCGTCGTCCCGGCGCCTTTTCTGAAGCAGCGCTTTCTTCGGCTGCTTGGAAGCGAGGATCGGCTTGTCCAGCCCCAGACTCTTGAGCACGGCGTTGTTCGCCGCGATCGTCTTCTCGCGCTCGAGCTCGTATGCCGAGAGGGCCGCCATGTTGCGGGAAAAAGCTCCAAGTGAAAAGTCAAGGAAAAATCGTAGCTGTTCAACACAGCGCGTCGTGGCAGACCCATGCCATCGGACCCGCCATCATTGACCCGCACCCCGCTGACCCCCACCTCAACACTCTTCATGGTTGTTGCATCCCGGTTTGTCACACACCTCTCACAGCACCCACACGAGCTTCGAGTCCGCTCCCGCGACGCCCGGCGCGTCGGAGATCTCACCATCCGAGACCTTGAAGGCCGATTTGGGCATGATGGGAAGCGTCATCTTGGGCACTCCGTGGAGGGAAGGCCCACGCAGCATGCTCGCCTTCATCGGCGCGGCGCGCGTCACGGCAAAGGCGCGCTCCCAAGGGGCGCCTGTGATCTCCATCTCGGGAAGCAGAGCACTGAGACTGTCGGTGTCGGTGGGCTGCAGCTTGCGCGGACCCGCAGGCTCGTCCAGGGTGGCGCCGCAGCGGGAGCACACCCCGGATCCCTTCTTGATCTCCGCCACTGACATGGCCCACGTCTTGCGGTCAAAGTACACGGCGTACTGGCGCAGGAAGGGCATCCCTAAAATTGACATCGGGCCCAGCATGGTCGTCTCGTCGATCGAGGAGAGCAGCGGCACGCATCGGATCCCTTGGGTGTACTCGGGCAAGTACACCTCGTATTCACCCACCTTGGCTTTCTTGGACGTCGGGATGTCGACGTTCATCTCGCCCATGTACACCGAGGGCGGGAGCACAAGATCCTGCCCGCCCACGCGCAGCTCGAGGTTCGGCATCGCCTCGAAGTGGGGTCCATCGCATGTCTCCTGGTCCTGAAGCGAGAGCAAGCAGTTCGTCTGCGTGCAGCCCGCCTCGATGGTGCGGTAGAGCGTGTCCACCACACTCTCCGGGAACGCGAGCAGCGTCGTGCCCGAGTCGATGATCGTCGCGCATGGCTCGTCGCCGGAGCACGTCGACGAGCCGACCTGGCCGGCCACGCCCACATGGTCCAGCACGGCTCCCCACACGTGCTCGCCGATCGTCTCGACGGGCTTGTACGCGTTGCCCACGTCGAGCTGGCTGTGCATGTCGAGCCGGCCGCCGACGCCATCGCCTGTTAGCTTCGGGTCGCCCATGCACAGCGTGAAGCCCTCGACCTTCATGTCCTCGAGGAAGGCCGTGTCCTTCAGCTCGGTCTTCTTGCGCTTGCCCAGGCCCATGATGCCGTCGTACGGCGCACTCGCAAAGCCTGACAAGGTCTCGTTCACTATGAGCGCGACGTTCACGATCTCGCCCTCGTGAATGGGAACCGTCGACTTCTCGGTGCCGAAGAAGCTCACCTTTGTCTCCGTGTCTTTCACGGTGATGCCGCCCTGTCCGTATTGGAGCAGAAAGGTTTTGGGTGAGACCCCCAAAGGCTCGTCCGGCTCAAAGCGACGGTGCGCCTTGCAGGCATCGTCTGCGCAGTACGTCGAGGCCGCCACGAGCACATACGAGCCAGTGTCCGGCACCACGGACATGTGCGTCGGGGGAGTGCCGACCCCAACGATGGTGGTGTACACGATGCCGTCATTGTTGGTCAGCGGTGCACAGAAGGCCGCCTTGCCCTGCGGCACGTTAAAGAGGCCTACTGGGTCGGTGTCGAGCGGCAGCGCTGCACTTGTAGACCCAACTACTTCTGATGATGGCAGGGTGAATGCCCCGAGGAAGAGTGCCAACATGCTAGTCTACCGCACGTCTTTCGAGCCGAGCACGATCTCTTGCTGCGCAATGTGAGACAGTCGAGAGCGCAGCGGACGACCTGGACGCTGATGCGAGAGGAGGCCTAAAATAGGAACTTGAAATTTGCGTTGCATGTGGAATGATGTTTGTGAAACATTCAATCCCTGAGGGCTTCTGGTAGGAAAGGAGCCTGTTGCGAGAATTCACACACGTAGCCCGGTGTCGCATCTGTCGTGTTAACGTTCACACGGTCCGCTGATGGCGCAATCGACCCCGAACGTGCGCTGCGCCTCGTGTCGTCGTGGCGCATGGGCCGTGGTGAAATTGATTGACGGCAGCCGGCATGCCGGTGTGCTGTACGCAGTCGATCCAGAGAGCGGCCACGTGGTGCTGCTGAGGCCCGCTAAGGCCGAGGCTGATGATCAGGCAGCTGGGTCTCGAGTTGCGCCGCTTGTGCTCTTTGGCCCATCAATCGTCTCGATAGCGCAATCACCTGACGCGACCGGCGCCGCCAGCGAGGCGCACCTGGATCGCATCGCTCCCGCCGACGCATCGCTCCCGTCGACGCAAAGGACCACGGACTCGGAGCAGCGCCGTGCCGCCGTGCGAGCGGCGTTGCGTGCAGAGCGAGCACCCTTTGAGGAGCATTTGGACGGCACGTTTGTGGTTCTCGACTGCTTGCAGATTGGACCGCCGTACGCGCGCCACTCGTGCCGCTGCGAGAACGAGATTGTGCTCGATCGCATCCTCGAGCTGCTGGATGGCGTCTTGTTGGACGGGAATGGAAGCGCAGCAACCGAACGACATTAACCCCCGCGGTCCAAGAGACGGATAAGTGTGCACGTCGTACGGTCGCCCATTTGTATGACGCCATGCGCTTCAAAGGAGCTGTTGCACCTGCACACCAAATGAGAGAAACATTTCCCCACGCACTTTTACGTATACACACGTGACTGCATCACATAACGCACGACTAATCGTGTGTGGCCCCTCCCGCCCAAACGCGCCCCGCTCCAGGCGCGCGGTCGCCCGCGCCATCGAGCCGCAGCGCACCATGAGAGGGCAGTCGGTGTCTGAAGTCTCTCCCCCACCACCCCCGCCATGCTGCCGTGTGCACACACGCTCCGTCTCTCCTTACATGAAGGCTGTGAGAGCCGCTCCCTTTCTCTGCCACGCCTGCATGCATCCCTTATACCCCTTGCAGCTTGGTGCCCGCCTCGAGCGCATTGAGACGCGAGGCCACGTGTTCCATCCAAGCGGCCAGAGCCGCGCCGTCCAGCTCGCGTAACGGTCGCAGCTCGGAGGTGAGGTCGAGATCGCGTAACGGTCGCAGCTCGGAGGTGAGGTCGAGTGCGCTGCGAGCGAGCGCGCCGGTGAACGAGCTGGCCGGCTGCTGCTGCAGTGGCGGCGGCGACGGCGCCGGGCTAGGGGCTGTGCTGGGGGCTGTCTCGATGGCAACCTCTGCCAGCCACGCCCTCTCCTCCGCCGCCTCCGCTGTATCTAACGCAGGCGGGGCGCCGTGTTGGGCCGGCGCGGCGGGCGGCGGCGAGGGGGACGGCACGCGCTGACGTGGCATGCCATTCACTTCGAGCTGCCGAAGGTCCGCCTCTGTAGGCGGCCGAATGCTGAGCAAGTCTGTGGAGCGGACCGCCGCCCGAAGCGCGCGCCCCGCACTCCCAGGGAGCCATCGTGACCAGACCGCTGCCGACCTCGCCGCCCTCGCCGCCTCCGCCGCGTACGCCGCCGCATGCGCCGCCGCCGCCGTCGCACTCTCGGCCGCTCCCGCCGCGGCTGCCGCCGCGGTGGCAGCGGCCTCGGCCGCGGCCGTTGGCGAGCCAACTCTCTCGAGAGAGTCGCGTAGCACCATCACCAGGGCTGCGCGGCGATCATACGCGTCCGGCGGCGCCGGGGGGTCCGGCGCGGCGCCGCCGGTGCCGTACGCGGTGCCCGCCGCCACGTGCACCGCCTCGCCCTCATCGCAGTCGCGGGCCATCGGGGGGGGCGGGAGAGCTGGGAGCGTTCGCCCGCCGTCGCCCGCGCACGAAGGTCCGCCTCCCGCCGCCGCGGCCGCGGCCGCCTCGGCCTCATCGGCCGCGTCCTCCATCGGACGCACCGCGTTGGCCGCCAGCGCAGCCCCGACCAACCTCTCGAGCAGCTCGAGGGGGGGCTGGCGGCGCACGTTGATGGCGACCTTGGAGGCCGCGAGCAGGAGGAAGCTGAGCATGCGCTGGCGGGCGCCGTCCGAGGCGGCGGCGCCGTACCGGGCGTTGGCGGGGAGCAGCGAGGTACCGCTGATCGGCGCCGTGTCGAGCACGAGTACGCTTCCACAGCTGCGGTTCAGATGGGCGGGGGGGGCATCCGAGAGCCACATCCAGATGCCCTCACCGCCGACGCCCTCTCCGGCAGACCGTATGGCGAAGCCAACGGCGTGGGCACTGCTGGCAACGGCGTGGGCACTGCCGGCAACGGCGTGGGCACTGCGGCCACCGGCCGTGCCGCTCACAACTGCCGATGGTGCGGGTGCAGGTGCCTCGGGTGAGGCGAGGGGTCGAAGGACAGACACGAGCGCATTGGCGAGGGTGGACGTTCCCTCACCCGCCGGCCCAGCCACACCGACGACGCACATGCTGCCGGGCGCGCCGCGGATCGCCGCGAGCGCGCCAGGGTGAAGGCTGAGCCGGCCTTGGCTATCAACGGTCACAAGGGGGAGGGGGGGGCGGTCCGCGAGAGGCACTGGCTGGCTGAGGGCGGTGGCGGCGCCGGAGCGGGCGCCAAAGGGGGCGAGCGGGCCGCCGCCGCCGCCGAGGGCGGCGAGCAACGCGAGGCCGCCGAGGGCAATCCCAATGAAGGCGACTCCCCACAGCAGCCTCGGCGCCGTACCGGGCGTCCCCTCGGCTGCTGTGGGGACTCGGCGTCGTATTGGGCGCGCGCCGGCATCGGTGAGGGAGGCGTTCTCGAGTAGGATGGGCATGCCGGCCGCCACACGCCCCGCGCCCACGCCGCTACGCACGCGGTAGAGGGCTCGTGGCTCCGCATGACCGGCAGCCACATCTGCCGGTTGAATGACCCTCGTCGGGTCGGTCGGGTCCACGAACATGAAGCGCTGCGTGCGCGCGCCCGGCACGGCGCTGGACATGGGGACGGCGCATACGTTGCGCTTGCCGCGCTCAAAGGCGGACGCATAGATCGAGCGCGGCGCATCGTCGGCGGAGGCGTAGGACGCGGCGTCGTCGTCGTTCGCGCCCTTGGCGCTCGCGTGCCCGGCGCCGTCGTGGGCGGCCGGAGGGCGTGTGGGCCGTTGCATGAGAGCCGCGCCCATCCCGGCCGCAAAGTACGCACACGCCACATTATCCGCCGGAGAGCCCCAGCAGACGACCGAGGGGGCTCCCATCTGATGCAGGAGGTCGCCCAGCCGCCCCTCGGACGCGTCCTTGCCGCCGGTGCAGCATGCATTAAGCACGATGCACTCGAGGCATCCCCCAAATAAGGGAAGGTGCGGCTGCACCTCGAGAGCGATCGCCACCTGATGAGGGATGCAATCATCCACAATCAGACGCAATCAGACGCAATCAGACGCAATCAGACGGTCAATCGTAGAGCTCGAGAGCGATCGCCACCGGATCAAACGTCTCAAGCACGCCATCAGAGGCGCTGAAGCCGAGGGTACGGCGCCCATCGCCCTCGCCCAGTCGAGCGTCGCCGTGGCCCGCGAACCAAAGCAGGTGCGGCTGCACGGCGTACAGGGCGTGCCTCAAGTCCTCAAACGAGCCGCCCCGCATGGGCGGTGGCGAGGTGCGCAGCAGGCCGGCCGTTTGCAGCCCTCGCACCTCGAGCGTGCAGTCGAGTGGCGCACACACGGGGCTGCAGAACATGAGGAGCGCCCGCTTCCCATTCGGGAGCACGCACACATTCAGAGGGCCATGGCCCATCGGCCCAACGGCCACGTTCACAGTGTGCCCCACGTTCACAGTGTGCCCCACGTTCACAGGCCCGTTCAGAGGGCCATGGCCCATCGGCCCAACGGCCGGCAGCGTGGGCGTCGGCATGCCGGGCGCCGTGCCGGGCGCGCAGAGCATCGGACGCTCGCGATGGCGCTCATCACTCTGGGCGGGCGCGTTCCACAGCCCAAAGGCCCACGCGCACACGCGACCTGCGGCCTCAGCGAGGGCAGACGAGGAGGTGGTGGAGGTGGTGGTGGTGGTGGTGGTGGCGAGGGTGCCTGCGGGCGCTTCCTCGGCGGCGGTGGCAGGGAGCGGTGCTGAAGCCGCGACGATCTCGGCGATCTCGGCGGGGTCGCGTGCGGTGGCGCCGCACGTCTGCTGCAAATGTGCGAGCACGCGCTCGCACCGCTTCGCGACGATCCGCAAGCAGCGCCGGCGCTCGTCGTACTTTCGGCGCTCGGCCTCCGCCCGCGCCGCATCGGGCGCCGAGCGATGGACTCGCTGCAGCTGGGCGGGCGGCTCGGCTGTCGCAGCGACGAGGGCCTGGACGCGTTCGAGCATCCGGTCGACTGTTGCGAGCTCGGCGAGCATGCGTTCGTGCCTTGCGCGCTTGCGTGAGCGAGGGACGGAGCCGCCGCTAGGCAACGGTCCGATGACATCGCCTGCCTCCGCCGAGGACGTCGAGGATGCCGACGAGGAGCGGCCGAGGACCCCAGGCGGACCCTCGATGCTCTCGAGGATGCCACTCAGATCGTCCTCGTCCTCGTCGCCGCCGCTGAGCTGGTCGCTCAGCTGTCGCACGAGCGTGCGCACCTGCCCGAGCATCTCGGGAGCTGCCATCGCCTCGACATCCACGACATCGGCGGCTGCCTCCTCGAGCTCCGCGATCGTCCAGTCCGCCATCGGGTCGCCTTCGCCCGTCGTGGAATGTGGAAGATCGCCATCCCGCCGCCCCGGCTCAGCCGCTCCCGCCTCCTCGGTCTTCCACATACGAGCGGTGCCCGGGACGGCGCGCCCAGCCGCTCCCGCCCCCTCGGTCTTGGATGATTGCGACGCCCAGTCCGCCCGGGACGACGCCCAGTTCGCTCCATCGCCCGGTCCGCAGTGCCCGAGGTCCTCGCCACTGCCCCTACCGCCGCCGCCGCCGCCGCCGCCGCCGCCGCCGCCGCCGCCGCCACCACCGACGACGACGACGACGCCGACGCCGCCATCGCCCCCCCCGAGGCCCAGCTCATCGTACGCGAGCAGCTCGTGCAGCCGTCGCAGGTCCACCTCGCGCGTCGCCGATGCCGCTCTCATGCGCTCATTGGGGCGATCGGCGCCATGGATGCCGTGGGGGGTGGCGCGTAGGGGGGTGAGTGGATATCCCAGGAGGCCCTGTGGGGTAAGGAGCCCCTGTGGGGAAAGGAGCCCCTGTGGGGAAAGGAGCCCCTCAGCCGAGAGGACGCGATGCACGAGGCGAGTGCTCTCAAGCAGAAGCACCTCCGCCGCATCGGCCCCATCGGAGCCACGCGACGCCTCAGTCGCGTCCCCAGTGCCCTCATCGGCGACACTCTCCGCTTCCGATGACCACCAGCCACCGCACATGCCCGCATACGAGCCGCCGCCGCCGCCGCCGCTCCAGCCGCCGCCGAAGGGAGTCAGCACGCAATCCGTGGCGGGTACGGCGGGTATGCTCCCGCCGCCGTACCCGCCGCTCCCGCCGCCGTACCCGCCGCTTGAGCTGAGGCTGCCGTCGCTTGACGACGCGCTTGAGGGCTGGCGCGACGCGTGGCGCTCGGGATGCACCTGTGGCGGCAGCAGCCAGCCGCCGCCGCCGCCGCCACCGCCGCCACCGCCGCCGCCGGTAACCAGGCCGCCGAAGCCATCGAAGCCACCAAAGCTATGGAAGGCGCCGGTGCGATCGTCGTCGAGCGGCGCAGGGCAGCGCTCAGGGCAGCGCTCGTCCATCGAGGCCGCCGAGCTCGAGTGCGCGGGTGAGTCGGTGAGTGAGCCCGTCGTCGCGTCGTCGATCGCGTCAGCGGACCCGTACGAGTCGGCACGGCCGCAACGGCCGACGGCACCGCGGGTCGAGAGAGCGCGCGCAGCGGCCGGCGGCTGGAGAAGAGACGCACGCTTCTCGTCGAAGAGACGCAGGCATGTTTCGCATCGGTTGCCAAAGCAGAAGCCCTCCTCCGCCACCTTCTTGGCAAAGCGCTTGCAGTCGGTCGGCACCTCCCACGCGGCAGTGTCCACCTTGGTCTCGCTGAAGCCGACGCGGCTGAGCAGCTCGTACGGCGGCAGGGCGACGCCGTGCAGGATGGCGAGGTGGCGGCACCGGCCGACGGAAATATGCTGCGAAACGTGGCAGGGGCACACGAAACGGTGTGAGCCGCGCGCGAGAGCTGCACCTGGTGCTTGCTTGCCATGCTGCGCGGCCTGAGAGCTTTTCTGTCGACTGCCGCGGCGCACACCTTGTTCTTCTTATGCGGATTAAGGATGTTGCTGCCAAGCTTGGCATGGAGGATGCGCTCGTAGGCGTTGCGGCACCGATTCGAATCGCCTTTCTCGAAGGAGTGCGCCTCCAAATCCTCCATTCGTGGTCCTCCGAAGACGCCACCAACGCGATAGGCAGAGTGCTCGCGTTTTCTTTAGTCGCCCCGTCGTCTCGAGCACTTACTTCGATTTTGAAACTCGCTCACCCAGGATCCCTCTTTTTCCGATCGAATGGGCGGTCACAACTCGGTGGAACGTGGCTCAACATCGGTTCTGATCTTCTGAAGGACACCCCCACCACAACGTGCTCTGGAAACCGCAAACACAAACGTTGCACCGGTAGACCGGTTTCGCCTCCAGCTTCCTGAAAAACCGCGTTCCGACCGTGACGATCACGTTCACAGGGTCTGACACAGTAGACGTCGGCACACGCAACACGCGCCGTGCCGACGCCCCTGCCCTCGTAGGTCGCCACGCCGCTCACGGCTGCAGCCAATAGCCAATAGCCAATAGCCATTAGCCATTAGCCAGTAGCCAGTAGCCAATAGCCAATAGCCAATAGCCAATAGCCAATAGCCATTAGCCAGTAGCCAGTAGCCAATAGCCATTAGCCATTAGCCATTAGCCAATAGCCAATAGCCAATAGCCAATAGCCAATAGCCATTAGCCATTAGCCAGTAGCCAGTAGCCAATAGCCAATAGCCAATAGCCAATAGCCATTAGCCATTAGCCAGTAGCCAGTAGCCATGAGCCAATAGCCATTAGCCCATCACGGCTGCAGCCAATAGCCAGGCCGGCCCACGCCCATCGACGTCGAGCCCACCCCGAAGCTGGTGTTTGCGGGCCGTGGCGAGACGTAGTCGCGCATGACGCGACGCGGGGGATGAACAGTGGGTATGTCGGCGGGTGCGCCGAACACGGTAGTCCGCGAGGGGTCGCGCAAGGGTGAGCGGATGCGCGTCATCGGGAATGGCGGTGGGTACAAGCGCTCGCGTGACACCTGCCGTTGCAGCCCCCGTGGCGAGAGCGAGTTGTGCGGCGGCCACACGTGCGCCTTGTAAAGGAGTGTCGGCATCGATAAGGTGGAGATTCGCCCGCGGCGACTGCGCATGAGATCGCTCGTCGAAGACATGTGGAATGAGGCATCCAGCCGGCCCATCGTTTCGTGATGCGCTCTTGCAACCACGAGCAGCGACGCCGACTGCCAGCAATCGCTGCGATGATCGAATGGCGACCAGGGGCGCCCAGGCGGGTCATCATCGTCATCATACGCGCTCGGCCCGATGCTCTTGAAGTTTGGATTCTTCGGGGTCGCGATCCCCGTCGGTGCCGGCCTTCCTGCTGGTAGTGGGCGCACCCATTTCTCGGGGGTCTTTGCGCGCTCCGGCAGGCTCGCGGAAGATGCAGAGGGACCGCGATACGACCAGGGCATGCGATGTGGTCGAACGACGCAACCGCAGGTATAGAGGCCCGCGGCGACCGACCCCCGCGCCGACGATTGCACCGTCCGCCGACTTTGAAAGTTTACTAAATTCAGATTTTGAAACGTTCCTTCCAGAATTTCAACTGACCCCTCCGCTCAGCGAGGCGCTGCGCGTGCGCGCGCCGCGCGCGCCGGTCGCCGGCATTACCGGCACGGTTTGTGCGGTTCGTGTGTCTGTCCCGTGTGTCCCGGCTCCCCCCGGTGTCTTTTTACCGGCACGGCGAGAGCGGGCGAGAGGGGGACCAACGTCCGCCCGAACTACCTTCCGCCGCACTCCCTCCCACCCCACATTCACAAGTTTTGACGATTTCCTTTTCCTATTCGCTTTCGCTCCCTCACGAAACGGAGGGACGGAACGCCTCTCATTTAGACACAAACCCAAGGCTGGGCGCGTGTGCGCGGATTGCACACGCGCTCAAAGATCGCGTAGATGGTATCCAAGAAAGAGGAATGGATGTCCAAGAAAGAGGAGGATAAACGAAAGAGGCTTTCAAAAGAGGAGGAGCAATTACGTGAAGCTGAGCAAAACAGCCAGGCCATGAAGAATCACGAGGCGGAGCAAGTGCGGCAAGCACTTGAGGATGAGGGTACCGCTGCGGTGTCCCGGCTTGCCTTGGTTGGTACTGCCCGCTCGTCGAGCATGGACGGCTGGAAACAGGCATCAGTGAAGGCACTGCCTGCGCTTGTGGAGAGGCTCTCGGTCGGCGTGTCTAAAATGGCCGCTCAACGAGACTCCACCTCCGTGGACCCCACAGGCCCGGAGGCGTCGGTGGTGTGCGAGCTGACGACGCTGCTGGCAAGGATAGCAAGCGCATCGCCCGCGTGCCGAGTGGCGATCCGTCAGTCGGGCGCCGCAGCCGCGCTCCTTCCACTGCTCCACTTGTTCCCTGCTTTCGACGGCAGCGCGGCTGCCACGCAGTGCCTCACGTTTCTGCTCTATGGCGACGACTGCGAGCAGAGCTCAGCGGTGCATATACTCGAGGTGCTGCGTAAGCACGGGGTGGAGCAGCCGCTCGCGGCACACAAGGGGCTGCTCTCGCTGCTTCGGCCCGTTGCCATGGCGCGCCTCATCGCGGCGCAGAATGGCTCCGACGTGGACTTTTTGGAGGCTTGCATGGCGGATGCGCGCGCAGTCGGGGTGAGTCAGACGCTGCTGGACGCGGGGCGAGAGCGCAAAGCAGAGGTTGATAAGGCTGCGCTAGAGAACGAGCGACTGATCGCGCTGAGACACAAAAAGAAGCTCCAGCGCACCAACGTCGCGAAACGTGACTTCAGCAGTAGCAGCTTCAAGGTGCCTGATGCAGCAGCAGTAGCAGCGAAAGCGCTTGCCCTTGCCGAGGCGGCCGAGGCGGTCGAGGCGCAAGCCAAGGCCAGGAAGGCGGCAGAGGCCAAGGCGAAAGCGGAGAAGGCAGCCAAGGAGAAGGCGCCGGCGCCGGCGCCGGCCGCGCCGGCCGCGACGGCCGGCGCCGACGCCGCAGCTGCAGCCACAACCGCGGCCGCAGGGATGCCACCACCAGCCGCTGCGGCCAAGGCGGCGAAGACCGCCACGCCCGCTGCCGAAGAAGAAGGAGACGAAGACGAAGACGATGACGATGACGATGAAAAAGAAGCTGACATACCAAAGAAGAAGAAGAAGAAGAAGAAAAAGAAGAATAGGAAGAAGGGCAAATGAGCGCTCCCTCCGCGGCTCGCGCGTAGACTGACGACGCGACCTTGCGGCTTTAGGTTTGAAGCTAGATTAGCCAGAGAACGCGTCAAGTCCGATCGGCTTGACGCGACGTGCGTGTTGTCATCCGATCGAACCGGAACGTCACCTCCGCTCCATCCGCTCCGAATTGGAATTCGGAAATTCGCCACGAAACGGACCCGACCGGACCGGACCGGCCCGCGACCCGCGGCCCGCGGTCGGGTTCGGTTCACTCTCCATCAGTCCATCTCCGGCCGGGGCGGGTGGAACCGGCCGGACGCCACGTCCGGTGTGCGATCGCAGAGACCCGCACCACGGAATAAAAGTACCGGGCTCGTCCTCGAGTCACATGTAACGGCAGCACTCAGACACGCTCAACGTGAGACCGCGACCCAGGGGTCCGAACAAACGCTCAGTACGACGACTTCTGGGCTTATGCGTTGCGATAGTTGGCGGCGAGCCGTGCGTACTTCTCGGCAAGCTTGCGGTGTACCGCCTCCTTCTCGGGCGAGAGGGTCTTGACGACCTTACCAGGCATGCCGAGCACCAGCGAGAGCGGCGGGATCACCGAGCCCGACGGCACGATCGCGCCGGCCCCAATGATCGAGCCCCTGCCAACGACGGCGCCATCTAGGACGGTGGCCTGCATGCCGATCAGCACATGGTCCTCGAGCGTGCAGCCATGCAGCACCGCGCGGTGGCCGACAACGACGTACTCGCCGATGACGGTGGGGTCGTTGTCGCCCAAATGGATCACGCTTCCGTCCTGGATGTTGCTGTACGACCCCACCTCAATGTAGTTCAGGTCGCCGCGCAGCACGGCACCGTACCACACGGATGCGCCCTGCCCGATGCGCACGTCCCCGACGACAACGGCGCCTGCACAGATGAGTGCATCCGAGGCAATGCGCGGCACGCGGTCCAGGTATCGGCCAATGATCGCGTCAGGATGTCGCGTGCGCAGCTCGTCCAGTGTAAGGTTCAGCTCGGCGAGGTCGGATGGCCGGCTGTGCACAAGCGGCACAGTCTGCTCTCCGACCACCATCGTCTTCACGGGCTTACGAACTGGCGCCGCGGAGCATATCGGGCGAAGGTAGCGACCGCTCGTGATCCGCGGTACCAGAGAGCGCCTCAGCATTATCGTCCCTGTGAATGATACCATTCGCTGTGAAAAGTCCTCGGATGCCTGAATTCTCGCTACCTCATGCCTGAGGAAGAATTCTCGCTACCGTACGCGTTCACACGACGCGATGTACTCTCCTCGACACGCCTCATGTAGAAATGTAGTTGTGGTGACGATACGTGTAGGACCGGGGTACAACTCTCGGACTGACTGCTGACTAACCGAGGCGTGTCAGAGACGGCGCTCTGACATCCAAGACGGCGTTCACCGGGTCCCTGAGCACACCCCCACTTGGTCACCCACGTTCGCCTCGAGCTGTCGATTCAGAAGCGCACAGCCAGACGGACGCGCGACCGCGGAGCGGCACGCATGAGTGATCATGAGACATGTGCTCGCGCGAGCCTCAGCGAGCGAGGGCAGGGGCGCGAACGGCAACAAAAAGAAAACGACATCAAGTACATCGACGCTCACACGACATCAAGTACCTAATGTCACAGCTCACACACACCGGTTTTCCGGTTGCGCTTCCCTCTTCCACACAGCTAATCACCTACCCTAATCCCACCCACCTAGCACAACCCATTGCACAACCCCTTCATCTCCTCCGAATTTCACCACGGAACATCTTCAGGGGGTCCGTGAGGGTAGCATGCATGCTGCGCGTTAGTTGTCACATGTGCCCGTCGTGGCGGTGCTGCACGCTTCGTCGTTACGGATGAACGAGACCTGGATCGTGTACTCGGCGCACGAGGTGCCGCCGTACAGGCCCATGTAGCCACGGGGGGCGCGCTGGCCGGGGTAGCGCGCGTCCTCGACGCACCCGTACATGTTGCTGGCTTGGCACTGCGGGCTTGTCGACCCTCCGACACACGAGTCGCAGAGGTCGAGCTGCTGCTGCATGCCGCACAGGTCGACACGCCCGTCCCGCTCGCCGCTCATGGCGAGCTCGTTCTGGTTGCACGCGGAGAAATCGGGCGTCCGTTCCCAACGGCTCATCATGTAATACACGTCCCCTTCGTGCAGGTGCACTTGGAATCGGACGCCGCGGTACTGCGCGCGCTCGCTGGGAGAGAGGAACACGTCGAATGAGTGGAAGAGCCAGCTGCCGGGGCAAACCTCGCCGTGGACAGGCACGTTCGGCTCGAGCTTGAGGGACGTTTGGAGGAAGATGGCGCGGAAGGCGACGGCGGAGCTCGCACAGCTCGCGACGATGCCGACGTAAAAGGTGCCCGAGCTCGTGCACTCGCCCTTGCACACGAGCTCGAGCACCTCGATCGCCGAAACGCCGAACGAGAAGATGCGCTTGCGCGCGAAGTTGACGGTGCGGAGTGGCGTGAGTTCCAGCAGCTTCTCGTGCTCGAGGCTGCTACGCTCGCCCATCGGGTACGCGACGATCGAGAGCGACGACGGGTCGTCCGTCGGGTTCAGGTCCTCCACTTGGACCACGATGTTGTCGAGTGCCTGATTGGTCATGTAGGGGATGGCAAACACAAACGGCGGCGCGCGCTCGTTCGCCCGGCACGAGCCGCGCATGTGATGGCGGAGCGCGAGGCGGCACGAGGACGCTCCGCGCGGGCAGTCGCGCGCGCCCACGGTCTCGGTCGTTCCATCCATCTGCGTGCGGATGAAGGCGGGCTGGAGTCGCATTTGGCGCGTCGCCGCCGCGCACGAGCTTGTAAAGGTGGACACCTTGATCTCGTACTGCGCGCACGCCGTGCCGCCGTTGATCCCCAGGAAGTAGCGCATCACGCCCTGTGACATGTTGTAGAAGCGCTCGACATTGCAGATGATGATGTCGACGAAATCGTCCGAGTCTAGGAGATAGAGGGCTTCGTCCTGGACAAGACGTAGCGGCTTGTCGTTCAGGGTCGCCATCACGTTCATCGAGCCGACATTCTTGATCACGCGGAGCTTGACGTGCACGCCGGGCACGCCGGGCACCTCGGCACTCGCGGGGGCGAGCGCGCGTCGGCCACTCTCGCCCGCCCGTGTAGGCCGCTGCGGTTGCCACCCGAGATGGCGGGATGTCGGCGCCGCCGTCGTCGCCAGTGGCTCGTGAGGGGGCGAGCGCGCCTGCTGGCGATGCGCATCGAGGGCCGCGAGTCGCCGATGATCAGCCCCGCCCCCCTGGGTGGCGCCGCCGCTGCCGAGGACGAGCGCGGCGTCGATCGGCAGCTCATGGTAGACCCATTCGCGCGGGCAGACTTCGCCGTGCCCGACGTGGTCCACGCGCAGCAACGAGTGCACGAACGAGACTTGCATCTGGAAGGCGACGTCCTGCGCGCCGCAGCGCACGCCAAAGTACAGGCGCACCGCGGGAGCCGAGGTGTCACGCTGACCGCAATCTCGGCAATCTGCGCCGATCGCACAGTTGCCATATTCGGCTCCCGGCCCTCCGTCGTCGCATGCGCCGTCCGACGAGAAGTTGCACTCCTCCCGGCAGAGGTACGAGGTGGACGAGGTCGTCGCGGTAGTGGTGGACTCGCCACTCTGGTGCAGCTCGGAAAGGAACGCTTCGAGCTCGTGCATCGAGACGCTGAGCGAGTACACGTTGTCGTACGATCGGAACGTCGCGTACTCGGAGAAGCGCGAGGTAGGAATCCGCCCCATCGGGCGGGTGGCCCACATGTAGATGGAGACCGCATCGAGCACACCTGAAGCCCCACGGTCCTCGAGCTCGAAGACGACATTATTCGACAGGTCACTCACGCTCACGTCGATGTACGCATCGTACCATCCATTTTGCTCGCAAGAGCCCAGCTTGAGTTTCCGTTCGAAGAGCTCGTGCAACTCGCCCGACGCACCCGTGGTCACGGTTGAGGAGGAGTGGGACGGCTCTGCGCATGGCGCGCCATAGGGCAGCTCGGTGACCAAGATCTCATACGAGGCCGCGTGCGCGCCGCCGAGCATGCCAAGGTAGATGACCGAGCCAGGCGCGCACCGCCCAACCTCGCAGCACACCTGCGTGTCTGTGTAGGAGACGGAGGCATCCACGTGCACAAACGGCGGCACGCGCTTGGTGGGCACCGTGTCGTGGCGTACCACGATGTCGAGATCGCCCGTGTGCTTGGTCAATTGGAAGCTGAAGTTGTGAGGGAGTGCATTGGGAGCACGCGAGGGCACCGTGTACGAGTGGTACACCCATTGTTCTGGGGCCACCTCGCCGTGGTACACGACGTCGCTCTCGAGGAACTCCTCGGTCTTGTACACGACCATTCGGTAGCGGTGCTTGGTGGAGCCCACCTCGACGCGAGAGCGCAATCAGTGGCAATCAGTGGCAATCAGTGGCAATCAGTGGCAATCAGATTGGGAGCCCACCTCTTCGCAGTGCACGCTCGCGTAGTACGTGCCCTCGCGGAACGTGTGCCGGTTGATGGTGAGCGAGTAGATGCCGTCGATGGCACGGTCGACGAGCTGCTCCGAGGTGCGATCAGGGGGGATTTGGCCGGCAAAGAGCATGAGCTTGAGTGCCGTCGGCTCGGGGGAGGTGGCCCCGGCGGTCAAATCTTCGACCTCGACCAGATAGCTGTAGTGGTAGTCGTCCTCGGTGAGCGTGAGCGCGTAGTCGATCCACTGAGAGCCCTCGCACGAGCCATAGATGAAGCGGTGTGGGGAGATGTTAGTGATGCCCTCATAGTACGTCTGCACCGCGCCGTGATCGCCGCCTTGCGCACCAGCCTGGCACTCGGAGTCAGAGATCTCGACCGCGACGATCTCGTAACTCATGCAATGCCCGCCACCGTCAAACATGACGTAAATGTGCTCTTGGGCCGTCTGTACATCGGCCACGTTACAGTACGTGACGTCGGCGGTCCCTTCCGCATACTGGAGTACCGTGAAGGGCGGCACGACCTTCATCGGGACTTCGTCAAAGGAACGAGCTTTGCGAACGAGCACGGCCGCGTCGCCGGTGTGCATGGTGATGTGGAACTTGACGGAGCGCGTCTGGTTGACAGTCGTGTGCTCCCAGTGATGATAGACGCAATTGCCGGGGCAGACCTCACTGTGCACAGACACCTCATTCACGAGGTGCGATTGGATCTTGGTCGCAAGAAGCTTATAGCTCGCGTCGTCGTCGCCCGAGCACTCGACGGACGCATAGAAGGTAGTGTCCGAGCCGGTCGCAACGGGCGCCGCCACCAGCTGCCGATGGCCACCGCCGCCGCCGCCGCCGCCGCCGCCGCCGCTCGAGAGGTCATCATCGCACGAGGTGGGCAGGTAGGACGGCACGTGTTGTCCGCACGAGGGGTCTCTGAAGCAGGTGGCGAGGCACAGCTGATACCTCATCTCGATCACGTTCACCACGACCGAGTAGATGCCGTCCTGGGAGCGATCTGCAAAGAGCTCGGTCTTGCGGTCGACGGGCAGCGCCCCTTGAACGTAGACGTTCAGACGCACAGCACCAGGCCGGTTGGCGGCGCCGCGTACCTACCAAGGAGTGCACTCGGTGGCTAATCCGCTTGCAATCAACATCAACTCAGACGGCAATCAGAGGACGATCAGAGGGCAATCAGAGGGTAAACTAAGGGTCATCAGAGGGTAGTCAGAGGGCAAGGAGTGCCACTCAGCGTACCTCGAGCTGGAAGCGCAGGTTACAGTCCGCGTCGTTTGCAAAGCTGACCGGTAGGGAATAGTCGACGACGGATCCGGGCATGCACGAGCCGTATGTCATCCGCTCGGGCACCAACTCGCCTCCATTGCCGCCCACCATCGCTCCAGGGTCGTGCTGCATCTGATACTCGCCCGTGCTGCAATACGAATGGTTTTGCGACAGCGTGGTCACCTTGAGGTCGTATGTGGCGCATTGACGATCGCCGACGAGCGCGATCCAAAATTGGTTGCCGGGCTGCAGATTGCAGGAGATTGCAGGAGATTGCAGGAGATGCATCACTCGTCACAGGCCATCAGGGGCAATCCGAGGCCCTGCGAGAACTCCTCACACCTGCATGTTGCAGAATACGCCGTAGTCCTGCTCCTCATTGAGCTCTAGGGTACGCAAGGGAGATTGCTTGCGAGTCGGCGGGTGGTCGCCGACGAGCAACATGAACACGAACGAGCCCGAGTGCTTGGTGAATGTGAACTTGAGGTGCGTGCCGGGCGCAATCTCAACGGCGCCGGGGGCGGCCGCGAGCCGGCGACGGCGCCACTCGATCGAGCTCTCGAGCCGGCGATGCACCCCCCCCGACGAGGGATGAGCGTACGAATGGTTGGTGGCTGGCACGTACGCGAGGGCACTAAAGGTGGGTGCGATCGAGTGATAGATCCAGTTTCGTGGACAGATCTCGCCATGCACCGCGTCGCCAGGTCCGTTGAGCCGCCCACGCACCTCGAACGCGACGGTGCGGAAGCGCTGCGCGTTTGGCCCGCACTGCACCGACAGGTAGTACGCCCCTTCAAGGAGCTCAGTCGAAGGGATGGCGAGAGAATAGATGCCTCCGTTGGGCACCGTGGTCGAGGTCTCGGTGGCACGGTCGAGGGGGATGTAGCCCCGATAGAGGAAGACACGAAGCCCCCCAAGCTCGAATGCCTCCGAGAGGGTCTCGACCTCGAAGACGATGTTGTCGTTCAGGGCCACCATCTCGGTCGTCGCCTTGAAGTAGTAATCATACCACTCATACGGGGCGCACGAGGCGCGTGCGAATTGCTCGATGGGCAGCTCCGCGTGGGCAAAGGCCCGTGGGTCCATCTCGGGCGTGTGGCTCGGCTCTGCGCACGAGCCGTTGAACCGATGGGCCGTGATGTTGTAGCGCATGCAGCCGGCGAGGCTCGCCACGCCGCGCATCCCCATGTACATCTTGCCCTTCTCCACGTCGCACATGGGGATGGAACCTCCCCACGAAGCCGCAGACGACCCCTCGTAGGGCATGCGCAGGTATGGAGGGACGGGTTTGAGGGGAGCCGCGAGGTGGCGCACCACGCCGAGGGCGGCACCCGCGCCCGCCGGCTTGTCGATGTTGAAGCGCAGGTGATTGCCCACGCCATAGTATCCGCGTCCGTCGGCCGCCGCTGAGGAAGTGTTCACGTAGTGGTAGACCCACTGCCCCGGACATACCTCGCCCTCGACGCGCACGCCGGGAGCAAGCATCGCCGGCACGCGCACGACCTTCACCTTAAAGTTGACGGGTCCGTGCGGAGAGCAGCGCACGCCTAGCGTTGTGATGCCCGATGTGAACTCCTCGACGTTCATCATGACCACCCACATCTTTCCGGCGGCGCGCTCCGTGCGCTTTTCCGCTTTGCGGTCGGGAGGCACCGCATTCGGCCACAACGCAACCATCAGCGCCTCGGGATTGTACTCGGTGCCCGTGTCGATGACCTCGAAGAGCAAGTTGCAATCAGAGAGCTCGCCGCTCACCGTGAGCTCAAAGTCCTCCCACGCGTTTGGCGTACAGGAACCCGTGTAGGTCGTGCCGAGCGAGATGGTGTGCACGTTGGCGGTCGAGGGGGTCGAGCCTGTAACGAGAGCCGCCAGCAACGCGATGCACAGGAGCAAACAACTCATCGCCCCTTCCTTCTGATATGCGGTTGACCGCGTCTATTTTTAGTGCGGGCGACGCAGGCATGCACCACGGGGGCCTCACTTTAGCGGAAAAAATGAGGTAAGAAGATACATTGGCCGGCTCAGTTATGTCAGACACTCCGCATCGCGCGCCCTGTGTCGCCCGCTCGTCATCGATAAACCACATCTAACCGACGCCAGTTTCACGCATGCAATGTACACTGTGCGTGTTCGCTTGTAGCTCATGGTATTTGCAGCTTATTTGCAGCTGATTCAATATCCCGCCTACCTACCATCAGCCAGTCCTAAAAATATCTTTTCAAAGAGAAAGTGTCGGCCATCATGCGATTCCTGGTCGAAGTCTTCGCGTGCTCTCGTATCACACGGCCTGGTAGTCGGGTAAGGCAGGAATGGCGCAGGTGGTGGCGGCGCGTCGAAAGCAGGCCAATGCAGCGGTACCTCCGCTCTTCCTCCCGGCGCAAGAAGGATATCACACGGAACCCGCTCCGTCCGACAGAATTACTCCAAAAGCAAGAATGGGAGCGATCCTGAAATTGGACAGCAAGAGGCGATTGGCGTCGGGGCTGAGCGTTCTCCAAGGGGATCAGCTGAGGCTCACGGCGACTCTTATGATTCAGCTCAAGTACCGCTGCTATCGGAAGCGCAAGGAGTTGATGAAGCAGTTCTACAAGGTCAACCTGCGCTACGAGCAAGCCATCCTCGAAGGCCGCATCGAGCGCCGCAAGCAGGTCTTTGGATTCGTGCAGCACCTCCTGTACATGATTCTGCTGGCGTTTGTGCTCATCTCGCAGTCGGGTGGCGGCAACTCGAGTACCGCCGACCGGTACGAGCTCGTGGCCACGATCAGCGACCACATCAACAACATCGAGGCCGAAGGCGGCCTCCAATTTGAGAACTTGGGCACGCTCGACGAGTTCGGCTTGTGGGTGAAAACGGGCTTATTAGCCGCCGAAAACATGAATTTTCGCACGACCGAGGACGGCGTCTCGCAGGCCTGGTTCAAGACGTACAACCGAATGGTCGGCTCGCCGCGCATTGAGGTCGTGCGTATCTCGGATAAGTGCCCCTGGAAGGTCGATGGCTGGGACTCGGGCCAGTTCGCATATAGGCTCGCCGAGGACGACGACAAGTGCTTCCCGGCCTTGACGACGCAGACGCAGGATGATGGTAAGTTTGGCCCGTGGTACGATCCGGAGCGCTTCAAGTCGCGTGTGGCACCGAGTGGCGAGATTGTGTATGTCTTGGACGCGGGCATCACCGACCTCGCGACCAAACGAGTGCGCGATGCGATCGATGTGGGCTTCATTGACCCCGTGCGCACGCGCATCGTGCGGGTGCGGCTGACGACGTACAATGGGGCGCTGCCCATGTTCTGCTCGCTCGTCATTGAGGCGACGCTCTCGCCCACCGGCATCCTCCGCCCCTTGTTCTACGCCACCGCCTTCCCAGTCCAAGAGTACACGAAGGGGTCGCGGTTCGTGCTCATTCTCGACCTGACCTTCCTCGTGTGGACAGGGCTGCAGTTCGCCAAAGAGGTGTGTGCATCGCTGCGCACGGCCAGTTGTTCGAGACGCGGACGCGAGACGCGGATTCCCTGCTTCGGATTCCCTGATTAGGAGTCCATGATTACGATTCCCTAATTAGGACGCCTTGATTAGGATTCCCATGGCCTCGCTTCTTCTCCTCTTCCCCCAGCGACCCGACTGTGCGCGATTGCGCGACGATGCGCAGGTGACCGAGGTGATGGGAGAGGGGTCGCGCTCCTATTGTTCGAATGGGTTCAATGTTCTCGACGTGGTGCGATTCATCGCCATCGGATTGGCTGTGGCCACACGTGTCTTGCTCCTGTTGGACGAGTCGCGCGACATCGACATGAATACGGGAGCCTACGTTAATACGGAGTCGGTGGCCACGCTGTACCAGAGGTACGACATGATCACATCGATCATCACGTTGCTCACTCTCTTGTCCACCGTCCAGTACTTTGAGCTGCAGCCTCGCATGCGTGTGATCAAGGGGACGCTCATGCGCTTCTTGCAGGATATACCCCCGTTCGGATTCATCTTCCTGCTCTTCTTCTGCATCTACGCGCTCGTGGGCGTGTACCTCCTCGGTCCTACGATCGAAGACTTCTCAACCTATGACCGCGCCATCTTCTCGTGCTTCGAGATGATGAATGCAAACTACGCATTCTCCGACTTATTCGTGGCCATCCCCCCACGCGATCCGCTCAAGTACATTATAGTGGTCTTGTACTACTTCACATTCATCCTCTTGCACTTCTTCATGCTCCTCAACTGCATCATCGCCATCGTGGTGGAGGCGTATCTTGACATCCAGCAGGATGAAGCCAAGCTGACCAGCAACCTGCTGCGTGCCAACATGGACTCGATGAGGAACGACTTCCTGCAGGTGCCAAAGCAAGCGCTGCGCCGCCTCTATCTTCACCTCGTGTACTATGTGCGGCCGCACCATTTTGAGCAGCTGCGCCATTACGGTGGTGCACTTGGGATCTTCGTGCTCTGGACGGACGCCGAGTGGCAGCGCATCATCGCCAAGGTGATCAAGAACCGGTACAACAAGGGGCTCCAGTTCAACATGATGTCTCTGAGCGAGCTTGCGCGGGAGATTATGGAGTTCGAGGATGAGTTCATACTCTTTGCCCTCGAGAAGTCACTCGTCGAGAAGGCACTCGTGCACAAGGTTGGCGCCTCGAAGCAGTCGACGAGGCAGTCGATCGACATCGAGTTGAATGCCGGCTTTGGGGAGACCCCTCTCACGCCGCGCCTGACCATCAAGCAGCAGGTGGACAAGTTATCACAGGTGCTCGCCCAGGACGTCTGTGAACTGTTTTCCAGATGGAGTGCCCTGTGCCTGGGCTCCTTGCCTCTGATTGCCTCGGCCCACTTCCGATCCCCCTCTGGTCGCAGGTACTCACTGAGGACAACTACGTATTCCGCCAGTGCTCCGAACGGTTCTTCCACCGCGCGTACTTCAAGGGGCCGCCTAACATGTTGGAGCCACTCAACGAGGCCGCACAGCCCCCCGCTAAGACTTGGCTCGACCTCACGCTCAGCAAGATGATGACTAAGCTCGACAGGTCTGATGAGAAGCTGAGCAAGCTGAATGAGAAGCTCCTCGGCCCCGATGGCAATCTCCGTGGCGACGCGTTCACTTCGGCGCTGTCTGGAGGGGTTGGCACAGAGGCCGCGACCCATATGCGGGCCCAGATGCTGCCGGCGGTGGACCCTTCCGGCATTGCATCCCTTCGGCAATTCATCCCTGCCAGCTCACGCACCTCCCGCTCCCCGCTCCCCCAACCTGCTCCTTCCGTCGCCGCCTCTGATGCGACGAGGAGCGCCGCTAGATGGCTCTCAGAGCAGGAGGTCGCTGAGACTTCGGGCAAGACTTCCGACGCACGCTTTGCGCAAGCCTACCCTGCCTTCTCCACCGCCGCCCTCGCCACCGCCCTCGCCAAAGCCGAAATCGCCAACGCCGAAAACGTCAATGCCGGTGCAACGATGAGGGCGAGGACCGCGGCGCAGAGCTCCAGAGCGGCAAGCAACGACCTTTGGCATTGGGGCTAGGCAACGGACACGAGGGCGGGTAGTGGATCGGAAGGCACCCATGCGAGTGAGAAAGCAGCATTGGCGTCCCGTGCGGTCGGCAACGTGTCGAGGCAACGTGCCCGTGCCGCTGGGGCACTTCACATTCTGGGGCGGCGCACCGGAAGGGGAGTTTGAAGTGAAGGGCGGGGCACTGGAAGGGGAGTGCCGCCTCGTACGGAGTGGGGCGCGAGCGGCTCCGCGCTCCGGAGATTTTGAGTTGGGACGGGATGAGAGCGTGGGCGGAATGTCCCTTTTAGAGCCTCCTTTGGTCTACATCTGTATAGCCTTTCGGTGCCGTTCCGTTCTGAACCGTGTTCGCTACGCTCGGCTGAATTGATTACTGCTTTCGTGTTTGGGGTGTTCGGCGGAGGGCAGACCATCCTATGGTGGTTACTTGTAGTCATGTACAGGCTTCTGATCACATACACATGTCACATCCGCACACGATCCACTATCCACATCCGATCATCGGACCCACGGACGCTGGGGACCGCGACCGGCCGGTCGTCGCGCCCCGCGCAAGAACACGAACACCCGACGCCAGGCTTCACAAAACCTACATGAAACCGAACGCGGAGTGCACGCACGGACAGTATAGTTTTTTATTCGATCAAATCCAGACCTACAAGACGGCCCACGGCCGCTACAGGATCGACAGCTGTACGGCGCGATTGCGTTAAACAACCTATCGACTCCACTACGGCTGAGCACGTTCGCCGGCTTGGCAGCCGAGGAGGACGAGACCAGCATCTTGCGATGAACCGCGCCGACCTCGCCTCCAGGAAAACCTCAACATCAGAGAAAATATAACTGAGTTTATAACTGTCAACCGCTCCCGAGACATTAAGTTCTATGCTCGAGTGAGAGGCGGAGATGATCTCCTCTCCGACATCATCCGATCTCATCCGATCTCATCCGATCTCCCGTCTCACTCGCTCTTGGCATGCACGGCGGCGCCGCCCAGCAGAAAAGGCGCGAGTGCGCGCCCATCAAAGGGCGTGTGTGCCTCCTCGACTCCGATCGCATGCCACTGCCAGCCGAGAGCCGCCACGTATGCTGCTACAAAGTGGACGCACGAGTAGGCGGCGAAGGCGACCGTGTGGATGTCCGGGTAGCGTGTGGGAGGCGTCACGAGCGCCTTGAGCACATGTAGGAACACCATTCCGGTCAGTGAGAGCCCCATAGCCGCGCGTACCGGCCACGGTAGGCGCAGAGGCGGCGGTGGCATGTCGGCGGTAGCGGCGGCGGTGGCGGCCTTGCCCTCGGGGTCGGCGGGCGATGTGGGCGGCGCTGCGGGCTCGAGTGCGAGGGTGAGGGCGAGGAAGCCGAGTTGGCAGACCGCGTAAGGGAGAGCTTGGCCATCCCTCTCAAGCAGGGGATAGAGAGAGAAGGCCGCCGTCGTCGCAAACCATGCAAAGAGGGTAGGCTGGCGCGGTGCGAGGAGCGCGGCCGGTAGCAGCGGCAACAGGATATGCTTCTCGTGCACCTGCCAAACAGGGAGATCAAGGCAGTCATGGCCACTCTCGATGGCAGTGTTGAGGCAGTGCATGCATCTCAAGGCTCGAGGGCAGTGCATGCATCGCAAGTCTCGAGGGCAGTGCATGCATCGCAAGGCTCGAGGGCAGTGCATGCATCGCAAGTCTCGAGGGCAGTGCATGCATCGCAAGGCTCGAGGGCAGTGCATGCATCGCAAGTCTCGAGGGCAGTGCATGCATCGCAAGTCTCGAGGGCAGTGCATGCATCGCAAGTCTCGAGGGCAGTGCATGCATCGCAAGCCTCGAAGGCAGTGCGTGCGCACCTGGAAGGAGCAAAGGAAGAAAGACAGGGCGCACGCGGTGGCGCAGAGCAGGAAGCCAAGGCGCGAGGGGCGCGCGAGCAGCAGGCCACACGGCGGTAGCAAGCCGAGAAGCGTCGTGCCGAGCGCGAGCCGGAGCAGGGTGCCCAGTGGGAAGATGGCCTTCAGCTTGAGGAACGGAAGCAGCGCCAAGGTGCACCACAGGTTGGCCACCTTGTCCTCGTACAAGTGACGCTCGACGGGAAAGATGCGCCGGACCACCGCAAGAGCCGCCTCCGCCGAGCCCAAGAATGGCAGCCAGCACAGCGCAAACGTCGCCAGCACTGTGAAAGCTAGCTGTAACGTCGCGAGCGCCTTGCCGAGCACCGTACGCCGGGTGCGTAGGCAGCCGGCGAGCAGGTAGCAGAAGAAGGCGGGGGCGAGGTACAGGCTCATCTGCTTAAAGTTGAGCGCGAGCGAGAAGGCGATGGCGCTCGCATGCGGCCGGCCACCCATGGCCGCGAGCATCCCCCACAGGCCGAGCCCGAGCGACACGCAATTGTACTGGAAGTGGCCGTGGTCGGTGAGCACAAGTGCGGGCGTCGCCGCGAGCTGCAGCACGAGCAGAAGGCGGCGCCCGCGGTGGGCGCCGGTCGGCGGCGCGGCGTACGCGGCGCACGCGTACACCGCGGGCAGGTA
The DNA here is from genome assembly GCA_002887195.1 of Chrysochromulina parva. Classification (NCBI taxonomy): domain Eukaryota; phylum Haptophyta; order Prymnesiales; family Chrysochromulinaceae; genus Chrysochromulina; species Chrysochromulina parva. The sequence goes on from PJAB01000029.1 coordinate 53,663, forward strand.
GATGAGGGCGTCGAGCACGAGCACCGAGTTGCGCATGAACGCGCGCGTCGCGGCCGTCTCGATGCCACGCGAGGCATGCAGTGCGACGAGGTCTGGGTGTAGGCGCTGCGCGAACATGCCGACTAGCCAGCTGGCGTGTGCACTCAGCGGCGGGTAGTCCAGCCCCCAGTAGAGGAGGTCGTTGTCCGACCCGTGCACGTACCAATGCGAGGGCGGCAAGTTGACGGTGAGCTCCATCCAGTGCCGCTGCGCCTCAAAGTCGCCGTACATGGGTGGCTTGCCCTCGCCAGAGTAGCCTGCGAGGCCGATGGCTGCGCGCAGCGCGAGCAGCGCGAGGCAGAGCGCGACGTCCATCGCGTCGTTCATGCTTGCTCGTGCTCTCCCAGGCAGGCACGGACCTTTTCAACTGTGAGTTGGTGCTTTATCGGAATCCGCAAGCTCCGGCTCACAGCCGTTTCACACAGAGCTGCTCTCCAGGGAGCAGGGGTCAAAGGAAAAGACACTTAATAATTGTGTCACCAAAGTCGTATGTGTACAGTATGAGCGTCATTGTACTACCTACAGTTGTCGCCCCCTGGCCCTCTGCAAATATGGCTTGATATGAGCGCCTCCCGCTTCGGGGCTCGCGGGAGAGGTCCCCAAAAAGGCAACGCTGCTCTTCGCTCCGGGGGTGTTCGGTCCTTTCGCGGTCTCGGCCGTCGCAAGAGCGGAAGACCTGCATCGCGGGAATCTACCATCACCGTAACACTTGAAAGCGTCAGCTACTGCTTGTGCAGCCGCCATGAAGCGGCGGCGGCCTCGGTTGAGGAAGCCTGTGCCAAAGGCACCGCTTCGTGATGCACACACCATCAAGCAGGAGCAACGCGAGGCAGCCAAGGCAGCGGTCGATACGACCAACATGTCTCGCGAGGCAGCGTTGGCCTTCCTGGAGGCGGACGCCAACGGCGATGGCGTGCTGAGCTTTGACGAGTTCAAGGATTGCATCACCCGCTTGCAGGCCAAGACGGGCGCCAAAGTTGGACCCGATGAGGAAGCGCAGATGCGTGTCCTGTTCGACTCCATCGACCAGGACAAGTCCGGCACGATCGAGATGGACGAGTACTTCCTCTTCGCCCTCGACGTTGCCAGTGCAAATGGATGCGGCATCGAGACCGTCTTCAAGAAGTACGACACATCGGGGGAGGGGCACCTAGACGCGGAGGAGTTTGCGTGCGCCGTTGAGGATCTCGGCTTCTCTACGAGCTTCGCGCACGATCTTTTCGTCGACATGGACGAGGGTGCGCACGCGTGCCTCGGCCGTAAAGCGGGATCGTGGGAATCACACGCTGACCCGATAACTCTTGCCTCCAACGCTTGCCTGTCGCACAGATAACTCTGGAACGGTCGACATCGACGAGATCGGTGCATCGATCAAGTCGAACCTCGGCACGATGAGCGAGGACTCCAAGAAGTTTATGGCCACCCTCGTTTTTTCCGACGCAAACGGCTGGAAGCAGGGGCAGCAGGTAGATGCCAACACCGGCTCAGCAGCGGCGGGAGCAGCCTCTGGTGAAGCCGAGGCCACCTTCGAGCGTCTCCGACTCCGGACAAACTCGCCGGTCCAGCTCGCCGGCCCCGACTCGGACTCGTTGCAAAAGCAGCTTCAAGCGCTCCTGAAGCAGAACGCCATGCGCGACTCAGACTTTTACAATCTGCTGGTGATGCCCCTTGTCAAGGGCGACGTGACGCAGGAGCTGACGAAGGACGTGTTCATAGCCGGCCTCAATCGACTGGGCTACTGTGGCCCTCCAAACATGCTAGTCACTCTCTTCAAGAAGATCGACACTGAGTATGCCAGCCGATCGAATCAGCATCTTGCCACCACCATATGGCCATACGGATAATGAGACCCTGCGTGTGTTGTCCCTACGTGTAACGCCCTGCCTCTGCCGCAGCAAAACCGGCGTGATCAACTTCACCGAGGTGCGCGAGTGGATGACGGGCAGGATGAAGCGCAAGGCGCAGGCGCGCAACATCCACCTCCTGTGGAATCGCACCGACGGCATGACGCTGATGAAGATGAAGTGGACGCCGAAGGCGATCAAGCGCGAGATCGTGCTCATGCTTCAACGGGCGGAGCTTGCCCCGCTCGACCTGGTGCGCGCGTGGGATCAGAGCAAGGACTTTAGCTTTTCGCAGCGCGAGTTTCTCATCATGATGAAGCACATCGTCTACTCGGAGGCAGTCTCCTACGAGAGCCGGACGGTGATCGTGCAGGAAGCCAAGAAGGACAAGATCGAGAAGGCCGACAGTTCCAATGAGAAGAGGAGGTGGATGACCGGAAAGGCTATGATGGAGTCGAGGTCCAGCTCACCGATCAACCTTTCCATGAATGACCTCGCGCTCCAAGCGACAGCGGCCGCGGAAAATGCGGCGGCCATCAAGATGCAGGCGGCGATTCGCGGACGCCAAGTTCGCGTCCGCCATCGCGCGATGACCAGGGAGGAGGGCGACAAGCTGTGGTACGGTAGGATCAAGCCTGTCATCATTCGAATCTTCGAGGACATCTCAGGCGGTGACGGCACGATGGACATGCAAGAATTCGTGCAGTGGCTCAATGAGGAGTGGCGTCATCAGAAGATGATTTCCAAGGGTATCGAAGTGCCGGGCTACGGTGAGGAGTCCGAAGAGGAGGAGCCCTCCTTCAAGGACGAGAAGACAGGAGGAGAGGAGAGCGTCGACGACGAGGAAGAGGAGGAGGTGGAGCCGGAGAAGTCTCAGAGAAGCCACTTGCCGGGATTGGATACGTCTCAGAGAAGCCAGAGAAGTTGCAGAGAAGTCACGGAACCGGTGGGCTTGACCGTGGACGTCACGACCGAGGCCACCTCCGCCTCTCAGGAATGCCTCGGAACGGACTGCGTGTACAAGGACACGTTCTTCTCCTCCTATTGCATCGAGCTCAAGCGATCAGGCCGTCTCGAAGAGATCACAGGCATGCTGAGCCTGAGCACGGCCTCGTCGTCCCGCCCATGGCGGACGGGAAGTGCGTCGCCGTCGCCGTCGTGCTATCCTGCCAAACGGGATGGGCGATCAGTGGGAGCCTCGCCAACGCCCGGCCGCCAGAACTGGGCGTCGGGGTCTGGCAGTCGCCCACAGTCGTCGCTCGGCAGTAGCCGACAGTCGCGGTTGGTCACCGTGCCGATGCTTGCCAGCCCGTCGCGGCCTTTGTCCGGTTCGATGTGGTTGCCGCCACCTGGCGTCGAGGGCAACACACTGGCCGTCCTCTTGGGAGGAAGCGATGCTGTAGTGCCGGGGGGCTCGCGCCAGGAAGCCAGTCGGAAGTCCCGACCTACCCACGAGTACTCGGGTCTCGCGCCAGCCCCCGTTCCCCGGCTGCTGCCGTCTCTCCCGCGCGACGGAAAGAGAGATGTGCAGGCGGCCCTCAGGCTCAGCCCACGAACCTCGGATATTCGGCGCAGTGTCATGGGCCTTCCGAAATCGATCTCTCAGCACGTGGAGACGCTCAGGAAGCGTCAGGAAGCTCATTCCGTAGTGTGGCAGACGAGGCAGACGAGGGCCGCGGTGTGATCATGCACACCGCGCGGATTCTGTACTTGGTAGTTATATAAATATGACGATCCGCGGCTACCGTTTTCCTGACCCGCCGGGGTATGGCGGCGCCATGCGCAGCGCTCACGCTTTCTTCTTGGAGTCCGCGGCCTTCTTGGGCTTGCCGACGAGGTCGTCGATGATCGAGTAGACAAAGACGGCGCCGATAGCGATGGTCGCGCCAACCTTTTTCTCAAACGTGAGGACCTCACCAAAGACGACTGCCGACACGAGCATCACGATGACGCGCTTGGCCGTGTTGGCGACCGAGGCGGTGACCGCTCCCGTCACCTTGATCGTCATCGTGGCGAGCTCGTTGTACAGGTAGAAGGTCATCCCTGACGCGATCAGGTTGTACTGCAGCACGTTGTCGGTCGAAAACATAGTCATGAACTTGCCAAAGTTCATTCCTTCGAGGTAAAGCATCACCGGGAGCGAGATGAGGAAGCCGAGTACTTCGGTCATCGCGAACTGGTTGCCCACGCCGCCGATGCGCTCCTTGAGCGCCTTGTCCGAGTCCATCAGCTTCGAGTTCTCAGCGCCCTTGATGGCGGCGAACATGTTGGCGATAGACGCCATCGTGAGCGCGGTCATGTCCATCTCAATCTCGTACGAGCCGGCGGCCGTCGGCTTGAGGGACGAAAAGACGACGCCGCCGATGACAAATGGCAGGCACAGCCACTTGGCCAGCGAGGGCGACTTGTTGTACATCACCGTGTTCACGAGCGCCGAGAAGACCGGCTCACCCGCTTTGACAATCTGACCGAAGGTGACGCTGCCCGAATTGAGGGCGAGGACGGAGGCCGAATGCGCGGCTGCCGAGCAAAAGGCGACTGGGAGCAGCTTGACGACGTCCTTGGCCCCCATCGTGGGCGGATTCTGCTTCGCGGGCTTGACGAAGCCGCAGCAGGGCAGGAAGTTGTACCCGACGATCCAGATGATGAACGAGTACAGCGCCCCCACGCCGAGCTGCGAGGAGGCGGTGGCAGTGAGGCGCACGGGTGAATGCATGCACGAGTGAGCGCGCGTGCATCCAGGTGGGCACGGCCGATGCGCGACGCTCTCTGGCTCCTGCATACCTGGAGCGTCGCAACCGTCATGCCATAGCCCGCCGTCTTGCCTCCGGTCGCGTTGAGGGCCCTCTTGTTCTGAATGTTGTAGAACGAGTTGCCGACGTACCACATGGCGAAGTAGATGCCGAGCGACACGTTGTTGATCTCCTTCGTCTCACCCATCGCGATGCACCCCTTTGATTGAGAAATGAAAGTGGACGAAGGCGTGTCGGAGAAAAATGCTGGATTCGAGCAGTCAAAGTAACGTAATTTTGACGAGACGCGTTGTCGCATTGTGCTCGCATTTCGCAATGCAAACGACGTTGTACACTGTAGAAATCCAAGTACGCGCGCGGCGCGCGCGCGCTTCTGGCGCAAGTACCTCACACACATGCTCCATGCAGAGTACAGGACTCTTTTTCGGATCGGAGCGAGCGACTGTGCCTTTGTGGGAGGCCGGCCGGGAGGCCCCGGGCCCAAGGGGCATGCCCCCCGGGAGCTCCCGATCGCCGCTGCAGCTCGACAGCATGCAATGCACACCTCGCGAGACGCGCACGCTCGCCTCGTGTGAGACCTCCATGGTCACTCCTCTCGACCTTCTTCGAAGCTCTCTGAATGGAGATCGCGGAGATCGCGGACCTCGCTCTCTGAATGGAGAGT
>PJAB01000030.1:0-57922 GCA_002887195.1 Chrysochromulina parva
CCACGAGCAGGTACGACCTGTCCCCCGTGCCCGACCCTAGGAGAACGTGAAGAGCACACTGATCGTTGCGTAGAGGGGTGTGCCGTGTGCTAAGCACCCCCTGTAGTCGCGCAAGTCGATTGTTTAGGAATTCTAACGTTCACGCGTTCGGCAGCTACCGGTCACATGCGACCAGGAGGCCCTCAGCTGGCGTCTCCGTGCCGGCAGCATGACCTACTCCTCGCGCTGGGCAGCATCTCACCGCCGGAGTACACGGCGCGCCGCATGGCTCAGCGGCTGACCTGGATGACCTCCGATGACGTTGGGCCGTCAGGCAGCATTTGCGCAATGTTCATCATGCGCACCGGGATGATGCCACAGCCCCTGATGCTGGCTGCCGAGCGCGAGAGCGCTGTGTATGGTGACATGCTGCTTGCCAACACTATCGTGTGGAACGAAACCCGTGTGCGTGGACCCACGCTAAGTTTGGGGTGGTGGCTGTCCTATGCTTCCCATGAGCTGCGGCATGCCCGCTTTGTCGGTAAGATCGACGACGACACATACCTCCACATCCCCGACCTCTCCGCGCTGTTGCGGCACGTGCATGCTGGGGTCAGCCCGTCGGCATACGTATACCTCGGCGTGCTCACTTACTATCATACCAAGGTTGTTCGACAAGACGATGCACGCGTGGGGCCTGAATCAAGCCTGGAATGTGGGCAAGTGGTGCCGCTCGAACGATCTGACTCTGCCGGCGCACCTGAAGGCGTGCGGGCCATCGGGCTGTGGCCGGTGCATTGGCCCGTTCATCTTTGCGTCGGGCTTTCTCATCGTGCTCTCACAGCCGCTCCTCGCCAGTGTCGCATTCAGCCCATCTCTCGAGTCGGAGATGCAGGTGATTGCCACTGATTGCGATTGATTGCGATTGATTGCGATTGATCATGTCGCATTCAGTCCATCTCTCGAGGCGGAGATGCAGGTGATTGCCACTGATTGCCACTGATTGCCACTGATCGCCATTGATCGCCATTGATTGCCACTGATTGCCAGTGATTGCCGCTGACGAGCTCGAGTTGGAGATGCAGGCGATGCGTGCTCTTGACCCCGCCTCACTGCCAGACAAAGCCGGCGAGCGCCAGACGACGGTGATGGAAGACGTGTGGTTAGGCTCGCTGCTGCATCGCTTTCCGCCGCCGGCGCCAATCACCTACGTGACGCTGCTCGACAGCACCGGTCGCAAACTACACGTGGACGCGTGGGATTTACGTATGACACGCACCGCCATGCTTGTGCACAACCCTAATAAGGCCACCCAGCGGCTGCTTGCGCTCCATGCGGCCTTTGGATCGCTCCACTGCTCGTTCCCGCCCCGGCTGAGCTGCAAGTCACTCCAACAGGCTGGCCGGCTCGTGGCACATCCTCAACGGTCAGCATCCCTAGTCGAGCGCGACGCAATGGGCGCCGTCTTGGGCGCGCGGCTGGGGATGGGCCACCGAATCTGCACAGTGGAGTCCGATGAGATCTCGAGCCATGAGATCTCGAGCCTGAAGCGGCGCCGCTCGCAGACGCCTCGGCTCGCAAAGGGCGGCGATGGGCAGGCGAACGCGGGCGGGGCGTCTCCCGCCTGCTGCACCACTGATGGGAAGGGCAATGCATCCTGCGATGCCGTCTTCGGTAGTAACCGATGGGCGAAACAGTTCGATCAGGCAGCGGTCCGGATCGAAATCTACGGTCACAACTGCTTCACGCCGAATGGACGTAGTGCATGCGACCGGCTAGCGGCGCGGAGTCGTCCAGTGTGCTCGTGGCGGACACGGGAGGTCCCTGCAATGTGTACCCGCAGGCTCGATCTCGATCCGTACCTGCGTGAGATGCGGCAGGCGCTGTACAGCACTCCTGACTTTCGGACCTGGTGACATGTACGTTCTCCACGTTCCGCTGCACAGAGCACGTACCAAATCGGGCAAGTTTCACACAGATATACATTCACACCCATGGTTTCATTTCACAGTGCTAGCTCTAAAGCCTCTAGAAGCAGGGCGTCCCTGTTGCCACTCTTCATCACTCTGCACGCACTCCTAGCTGGCGACAGCAAACCGCACAAAGAAAATTGCCACGCGATCCCGCTCGAGCGCCGCGTGCTTCCTGCCGAACCGGACACTTGGCGTGTGGCCTCCGATCGACCGCTCCCCAAGTTTTACCTTCACGATAGCAGCGGCTGCAATTTCTCTGTCGTGAAGCGAGGTCTTCGGGCGCACATCGGTGAGCGTCTCGCTGAAGAGGTCGTGCCGATCGCCTTTTCGCAGTACCTCGTGGATCTACCGCTGATCGAGGCGCTCGAGAACCACCCGATGCGCGTCCATGATCCGGAGGCCGCCGAGTGGCACGTCCTTGCAGCCATGCCCTTTGCTTCGCGCATCTGGGGCCTGCTCGAGGAGAACGTGTCCGCTGACGGCTTGCGCTGCTGCGATGCCTCCGGCGCGTGTTCGGGCTGTACCCACAAGACTGGCACGCCCACCAATCTGCCTGGCTTGCGCCGGCATGAAGAGCGGCTCAGTGCTCTCATCTCTTACCTAGAGTCCAACCGATGGTGGCGTAAGGCGCGCGTGCCGTTCTTCCTGTTCAGTACGGGCATTTCGATCTCGGTCGACCTCGGCACGGCTCTGATCCGGACGCTGAACCGACGGAACAGCGACGTCGGCCCTGTCATCCTAGGAGGCGTCGACCGCTCTGGACTGCATGCACAACAAGCACACAACCTCCCGCTCCTTCGGCGCATGGTGGTGTTGCCTCATGTGGCAAGTCCCGAGTGCACCGTGCATGCTTCTCTGTGCAGTGGCGACGGCAGCGGCGGCCGTCGCCGAAGCAAGAGAGACGCGCGGCGTGCGCTGGCGAGGGCCGCTGCTACCGGCCGGCAGACAGACGGTTCGCCCGTTCTCGCCGCAGCACTTGTGTACGGCGCTTGCCGGCTGCAAGCAGCAGCGACGGCAAGTGGGGACACTGCGCCGGCCAAAGGCGCGGATGCCACGGCGGCGGCCGCCATCGAACACGAGGCGGGCGCGGTTGGCGCGGGTGCTGCGGGTGCGCTTGACAGCGCGAGCTTGCTCGTGGACCCAGAACAACGCCAATGGTGGGCATCGGTTGGCGCGACGTCGGGGGCGGGAGCACGTGCTCTGCCTGACGAGACTTGGTGGCGGCAATCTCGACCCAAAGCTCGGAGGTTGCAATCTCGACCCGGAGCTCCGCCTGACGAAACTTGGCGGCGGCGCTTCGTCGGCCGCGCGGCCTCGGAGGATGACGGGCGTGCCGGGTTCGTCTTCCATGGTGATCACGGCCGATATGATTTTGGGGCGCGCGGAGCTGTTCGCGACATCTCGCAGCACCTTCGCGCGCCGCACGACTTCAAAGGCCTTCGGCTCATGATCCACGGCGGCGCACAAAACAAAACCGTCACGCGCGCCGCCGCGCACGCGGCCCATCGCTCGACCTCGCGCCACACGACGCGAACCATGCTCGACGCGGCGCTATGCTTCGTACCGCGCGGCGACACGGACACCTCCCGACGCCTCTTCGACGCTCTCGCGACTGGCTGCGTGCCCGTGGTCGTCAAGGTCGTAGGCGGTCTGCCAGCACACGCGATGCTGTCCAACCTGCCATTCCATCACACGATCTCGTGGCGCCGGATTGTTCACTTCCTCAGCGCTGGAGGGGCGAACATCCAAACACGGCACACCGCTGCGAGTGGGTGGCGGAACGTGTGTCGTGTCGAAGAGGCCCAGCTGCTCGATGCATGGCACGACGACGTGCGCACGCTCGCGACGGTGCGCCGTAACGCCATCGCCGCCTTCGTCGCCGCCCTCGACGTCGAGCTCCACCCGCGCGGCGTGGCCAATGCCCTGTTGATGGAGATGGCCTACGCGCTGACCGACCGGCCCACCTCGCTCTTCCTGCCGCCGCCCCACGTGCTGCCCACTGGCATGCGCGAGTGGCGCAACTTGTCGGATAAGCCCTGGTTGTGGGATGCATGCAGGAGCGGATGTGAGTGTGGGGATCAGTGGTGCAAGGATCTTGCTTGTAACGTGCCGGCTGATCGTCCCAACGATCAGAAGTGTCGGGAATAAGGAGGTAGAGACCGGACGCATCTTCAGACGGCAGGAGTGAAAAAGTAGAAAGTGGTGAAGGAACGTGCGGCGCATTGGCCACGGCATACCATATGCCTTGCGGCTGTATGCGCGGTGGGTTTGCGGATCGGCCATTCCTTTCGGCTCGGCTTTACTTTTGAGTCGACGAACAATGATTACCGAATATTACACTTTTTTACACGGACACGACGGGCGGCCTGCGCGCGAGCTCTGAAGTAATTGTACTAGTCAGCGCTAGTGAGATCGAGGAGCGCCGCAATAACCAATATGTTCCTCTCACGACTCACTGCTGTGCCCTCTTTCGATATTCACTAAAGAGCGCCGCGTGCGCGCCACCTGCCCGGTAGCGCGCCATGTAACGCTCGAGCTTGCCCTCAACAACGCCCGGGGAGCTGCCCACGACGGCGCCGAGCCGTTCGAGCAGAGGGCCGATGCCGTATTTGAGCCGAGCGCTTGCCGTCGCGGCCGTGGGTCCGAGAGCCTCGATCTCGAGTACCTCATAAAACGGCGAAGCGTGCGGCTTGTTCGACGCGTCCGAGATGGAAGCCAGTGCAGAGCTCTCGTCAGCCACGCCCTGTGCGTGTGGCGTCCTGGCGCGATCCAGATCGAGATTGAGTTCGAGCTCGCGTGAGATCGTCCAGGCGCGATCGAGATCGAGCATGAGATCGCCTGCGCACCAGCGTCGGCGCGTCGTCCCGAAAGCAGCGATGGCCGCCACGCCCCGCCGGCGCAGCAGCTGCCTGAGCTGTGCGTCTGAATCCTCGGGTTCAAGTAGTGTGGTGCCGGGCGCCGTACCGGGCGGCTCGTCGGAAGTGGCGCCCGATGCGGCGCCTTGGGCACCACTGAGAGTCGCAGTAGCTGTCTTGGGGTTGTCTTCCTGAGGCGCCGCAGTAGACGCGCTGGCCTCAGGAAGAGCACGTAGCCAGCCAAGCACACTCGCAGCGCCGATGAACTCTCGATGGACCTCTGCTGTGTCAGCGACGCCATCGGCCGCGGCGCCAGCTCCCGTGCCGGCCTCAAGCTTGAGCTCCCAACGGCCAGCTCGTTGCCGCAGCCATGCGCCGCGCCGCGCAAGGCTCGCGGTGGTGTCATCGTAGTACACATCGATGAACATCGTCTCCTCGACAAAATGCACGCTCACGTTGGCAGCGGAGGAGGAGACGGCGGCGGCGCTGCTCAATGCCGCCTCAAGCGCAGCAGCGTCCCGCACGACCAACTTACGCTCCGCCTCAAAGACCTCTTCTTGCCGATCGAGCGAGCCGGTGGCCAGCGCAGCCCCGTCGTCGGCCGCAGGCGAAAGCTCGAATAGTTCTTCTGCTGCCATCTTTATTCGCTCGAGGCTGGAAGGCTGGCAAAGCCAATGATCGTCGTCCAGTACGGAGAGGCTCACGCATGCGTGGCAGGATGCAAAGCGGCGCGACACATCAGCTGGGACGACATCATCCTGCAGCCCGTGAATGATGGCGGTTGGGCAGCGCACCACCAACGGCCCGCTCACGTCAAGGCGCATGCTGTCCGCCGCGAAGCGCCACGGGATCCGCACTGGAGCTCCCGTGTGCGGCATCAGAAACGTGCGCGCGCCATCGCGCTCCCACGCGAGCAGTTCATCAGCGCCGCCCACAATGCTCTGCCAGCGGCTACCTAACTCGAAGCCTGGACACAGGAGTAAGCACCGGCTCACACGTTCGGGGTGGCGATGCGCATATGCGGCGGCTGCCCAGCCGCCAAAGCTGCTTCCCACCAGGCACAGTCGTGTGCCCGGCGATTCGCGCTGTGCGGCCTTCCAGAACTCGTCAATCGCGCTCAACGCGCCCTCATGCGATAGACTTGCAGGGTGGCCGTCGGGCAGATTGAGGTCAAGGAGCGCGAGTGAGACGCCGCGCCACGCCAGAGCCGATGCCAGGAAGCGCCCTTTTGAAGACGATGGGCCAGAGAGGAATCCGTGACAATATGCGTACGCACGTTTCATTATACATTCGCTGTCCTCTCGAAAAGCGCGTGTCGAATGGTCTCGACAGCCAGCCGCAGCACTCCCTTCGCCATGAGAAAAGGGTTCCTGTGAAACGTTAGCTGTGAAATTCGACCAAAGCGACGAGTGCAATAGTGGTCCGTTGATTTGGTGCACGTGCCCTCGCCATCCTCGCTCTTATTTTCGACCAGCGGAGCAGACTCCTTCAGCGGGTCAGACTCCTTGACTGGTTTGAGCTCCTCTTCCTTGGCCGCATGTCGAAGCGCCAGCGCCCTCGCAAACGAATCGGTACAAGTGCGACACAAAAGAAGGTATAGTATCGCAAACCATCGCGCGCAGTGCCTATTTTAGAACAGTGTTCGTAAATGGTTCTTGTTGTGTGAAAAATGGTCAGCCAGCTCGCTGTTTTAGAAACAGAGAAACACTCTCTTCACGTCCGGGGGAGCCGGGTCCCGGGGACCGACACTCATATATCACACAAAAATACTACTGCGGCCTACAGCAGTAGTACTAGGGAATACCATGTACTACAGTCTACATCCGCTCTGAAGCTAACCTGCATTTTCAACACTTGGTTTTTGCGGATCTAACCGAACGCGAATCGGAGTATCGGACGCCTTTTCTTGTTTATGCTGTCTCGTTCGTCTCCTCGAATCTCTGCAGCTCGGCCCACGTGGGGAGCACATCGATCGGTGGGCGCCCAAGCGGATGCTTGCTCTTGAGGTGAATGCCCCGTGGGCCGTGCACCACGCAATCGGTATTGTCCCAGCATCGTTGGTACGCCACCTGCGCGACGAGATCGACTGTGAGCATGACGTGCTGGCCCTTGTGCTGCCGCCCCTTGGCAAAGCAGAAGCGCGTGCCGGTGGCGGTCAGGTGCAGCAGCCGCTCGAGAGGGAACTCGGAGCGCAAGTAGATCCACTTGCCGATGCCCACGCTCGCTTGCACGCCGCCGCCCCATCTCCCAAACTGGAGCGTCGCCCATGCGGCCAGCCGATCAAACGGTCGTGGCACGCGCCCGTCCTGGCCCCGCCGGACATAGCGCACAAAGGGATGCTTGCTCAGCGAGCCGCCGTCCAGCCCGGGGGGTATGTCGAGGAGCGGAGTGCTCGTCAGTCCCTCGATGGATGCCAGCCACGCTTCGGGACTTGCGGCCGCCCCTTCTGCCCACACGTCGCCTCGGCCATGCCTGACGGCCCTATCGCCTCTGCCAACCTCATGTGTGCCATCGTGGCCGGCAGCGGCCGCCGTCGCGCCCAGCTCGGCGCCCAGCCCGGCGCCCAGCTCGGCGCCCAGCTCGGCGCCCAGCCCGGCGCCCAGCCCGGCGTCCAGCCCGGCGTCCAGCCTGCCTGGTCCAATCGAGCTCCGAGGGCCACGCCAACTTTCCGAGTCGAGGGCAGAGGGGAGCTGCGCAGGCGAGGAGGCGAGGAGCGCCTCGGGCAGATCGAGAGTGGCCCAGTGCCGACGCGTGAGGGCGTGCATGGCCGCCACTGCATCGGGATCCGACGAGCGCGTGCCAGCAGTCTGGGTCTTCTTGTCAGACGAAGAGCCGTTGGCGAGCAGAGGCATCACGAGGCTCAGCTCGAGCTGCTCTGCCATCGAACGTGACGAGGGCGGTGGCGAGAGCAGCTCGACGGGCAGGTGCGCGCACGCGGCGTCGTTGATCACGAGCGCAGGTGGCGGCGGCGCGTCGGGCTTGCCCAGCTTTGCAGACCCAACGATGCGGAAGCACCGGTTGCGAGTGTAGACGCTCAGGTCAACAAAAGAGGCCGGCTTCGCCACTTGAGTACCGGCACCATCGTCGGCGGACGGCGCTTCTGGTACGCCGTCGCTGGCGGTAGCAGGATCGGCGCGCAGAGCCGCCTCGGCTGCGCTGCCAGCGTTCGCGGCGTGGGCAGCCTCGCCCATTGCCTCGCCTACCGGTAACGGCGCCGGTCTCGGTGGCTGCGCCGCCGATTTCTTGGTGTGCACATGGAGCACCTCTCCTAACCGGTCGCACACGAGGCGTGCGAGGACCTTGGCTGCGGCTGTGCCTGCGAGCGGGAGAGGTAGTCGCTTTGAGGCGGGCGCGGCGGTGGCTGTGGCGGCGGCCATCTCCACAATGTCCACAATGTGAGGTCGGAGAATGAGGTGTCGAGAGTACTTGGTCGGCTTGTGGGAGTCGAGGGCCACCACCTCGACCTCAAGTGACGGTGCGAGGACAGCAGCGGTAGCAGAGGCTGCAGAGGCAGCAGTAGCAGCAGCAGCAGTCGACGTCCCCGATGGCGTCACCAGATGGCTCCAGCGCGGAAGCGCAGCGCTCAAGTCGAGAGTCGAGAGAGAAGGGTCGCGCGCGCCAGCTCCCTCAGCAGTCCAGTTCTGCCACGCGATCGCAAACTGCTCGTGGAGCACCTCCGTCGCGGCCCGCGCCACGGCCGTAGAAAGGGCGTCGCCGTCGACGTGGTGGTTGAGGGGGGGATAGTGGGCTTCTCCGAGCCCGTGCTGGACGCCGTGCCGGGCGCTGTGCTCGTACTCTAGGTCAAAGTAGGGCCACACGGGATGGCTCGCCTCAATGATCTCGTACACGTTCCGTTGCTCGGGGCGCAACGACACGTACGTGCCCGCGAAATCGGCGAGCTGCATGCCGAGATACAGCTTGGGAGCGCCGTCGCCCCGGCCAGGCACATCAAATGCCCAAGCCCGCCAGCCGCTTGCACCACCCATCGGGCCGCCCCACCCATGGCAAGACGAGAGGCACGCGTCCAGCTTGTCGTAGATCAGCGCCCGCCTTGGCTGCTTGGCCGCAATCGCGTTCCCGCCCAGCGCGCCATTCCACACGTCGAGGGGCGTGAGGGCTTTGGCGCCCACGCCGGCGCTATTCCACACGTCGAGGGCTTTGGCGCCCACGCTGTCCCTCGAAGCTGCCGCAGCAAGTGGCGCCACTGTGGTCGGCGGCGGCCGTAGAGCCGCCGGCTGCTGCAGTACGATCGCCCCACAAACTAGCTGGTGTGGTGTCACCTGCGGGCGCAGTGCCACGAGTGGTTCCCGAGCAGCCTGCTGCTGCGCCTGCTGCGCCTGCTGCGCCTGCTGCGCCTGCTGCGCCTGCTGCGCCTGCGGCGCCTGCGGCGCCTGCGGCACCTGCGGCGCCTGCTGCGCCTGCTGCGCCTGCTGCTGCCGTTCCCACAACTCCGCAGCGATCTCCTCAACTCTCTCGGCTGCCCGCTTCAGACTCGGCGGCTTGCGCTCTCCACAAACCGGACAGGCCCCGTCGTCCCTGATCGCGAAGGGATGGCGTGTGCACGGGCAGTGCCAGTAGATATGCATCTTGACCTCCTCGAAGTTCCTCTTAGGATGCGTCACGCGCCCGATCAGTCGCGACGCCGTGTCGCACGCTCCGTCTCCCTCGAGGGTAGCGCGCATGCAGCCGGGACGCTTCTCCGGCTGCACATGCACGCACTCGAGCTCCCATCCAGCCAGTGCACTCAAGAACGTGCGTACCTGCTCCACCGCATGCGCCACTGGCCCTCTCGCATGCACACCACCAAGGAAGATCTCCGCACGCTCGATGGGGCGCACGTTGGCGCCAGGCACGCGCACGGCGGAGGCGAGACCAAGGGCCGGAGGAGCAGCACCGTGTGGAAAGGCCGGAGGAGCAGCACCGTGTGGAAAGGCCGGAGGAGCAGCACCGTGTGGAAAGGCAGGAGGAGCTGCGGTGGTAGCGGCGGAGGGCGGTGCGCTCGTATGAAGAGCGTTACCAAGGCTAGTGCAGCACTGCCTCTTGGCTGGTGGGAGCACGTCGGCTGCATCGGCGCCCGAGGCGGCGGCCGAGGGCTCAACATGGTCTGCGCTGCTGCTGCTGCTGCTGCTGCGCTTGGTGGGAGGCGCCGAAACGTCCGCCCGGGTGGCTGGAGCACTCTCAAGTGGCTGCGGTGTGACCGTCGCCGCTGCAAATGCAGCGGCGGCAGCGGCGTCCTCCGCAGCGAATTGGTCATTGAGCACCTCTCGTCGCACGTGCGGCTGCGGCAGCGGCGGCGGCGGCCGAGAAGGACGGGCTTCAGCGCAGTACGCGGCGAGCACAGGTGCGGCCGCGAGTAGCGCCTCGGGCTGCTCTGGCACCGACATATCGGCCGCTGCCGCTGCTTCGATAGCCTTGATCTCAGCGACTGCTGCGGCAAGATCTCGTGGCCGTGTGCGCCCACAAGTTGCACAGGAGGATGCGTACGCAAGCGGCTCGACGCCTGATGCGCCGCAGGGGCAAAACCACTCGTGGTGCATCCTGAGCATTCTGAAGGCACGCGCAGCGCTTTCCGCCTGCTCACCGTGCGCAGCCAAGACCGCCTTGTAAGCGCCCGGTCCAGTGAGCATCGCCCGCCCGATCGATTGCGGGTTCGGGCTGGGCAGGATGACCGAAACGGTGTAGCCCGTGCAGATGAGCGAGAGATGAGTCGACACGGCCGCCTCGTCCGCGAGTACCCCGCGGAGGTCGCACAGGACCCGCTCCGTACGGGTAGACGCCATTTGTGAACGGGGATGGTTTGGGCGTGTGAACGTTAACACGACAGACGCGACAACCGGTGGTACGTAATCATGACAAGACAAGTCAAGTCAGTCAGTACTGGTAAAAAGTCACCTTTAAGTGTTCACCTTGGGGAGCCGGGACACACGTGACACACGGGAGTAACAGTGCCGTACATGTAGCACCGGTTGTCGCGTCTGTCGTGTTAACGTTCACGGGCACACGGGCACACGGATCACACAGACGAACCTCACAACCAACCCAACCCACACCAACGCACCCGCACCGCACAACCGCGCGACGACCGGATCCGCGGCCGACTCATACATAACAAACAGCCGCAGCCCCGGAGCCGACCGCTCCCCGCGGCCAACTCAGAAGAGGCCGGTACTGTAGCAGCGCTCATGACGGCGTGCCCGGGCCATGTAGATTTGGCATTACACCATCGGTGAGTTCCAAGTTGCGGCGCAGCCATGCATGCAAGTTTAGATGTCCATGTAACGGATTTCTGCTGAACGTCCCTGCAGACCGTCGTCACGTTGTGCACGATGTTGACGCGCCCTGATGCTGCACACGTCGTCACGCACCTGAAGCCGCCTGCATTTCAAGACCTTTCGCCGCGATCGATGCAAGGCCTATCCCCGCGAAGCAACTTCAGCCCGCGCGGTCTGACGCCTTGGGCGCGGCGGCCACCGAAGTTCGGCCAAATCTTCCATTCTCCGTGAGTATTGCATCTGCGGCTCTCTCTCTCCTTCCTTCACGCATCACGGTCGCACGCTTGCCATTTCAACTCATGTGTGCTGTCCCTGCCTCTCTCTCTCCCCATGCAGGCTCGCGATGGTCCATGGCGGCGCCCGGGCGCAACTCCAGATTCAGGAGGAGCGGGAGGCGCAATGGTCTGTGAAGCAGATGACCCTAGCCCAGGCCAGCATGCGTGCAACCATGCTCAAGCAGACGCTGGGGCCCATCACGGGCGTGCTGCCCGGTGCAACGGAGCACGCTGTGCTGCAGCGGCTCGTTGCAGCGGAGCAGACCGCTACGTATGCCAAGGAGCACTGCAAGCCGAGGCCTGGATTGGATTCGCTCGCGCTCTCGCCCCGTGCGTCGCTGAGAGGTGGCACAGCATTGCCCGGGCTGTCCTCGCCGCGCGGAAGTCAGATGAGCGGGAGCCCCCTACTCAGTCCGACGCGTGACCGCTTTGCGCCCCCGGGTAGCGTCTATGATCAGGGCATTTACGCCGCTGCCGGCACCCGCTCGCCGCGCCACCTCAGCCCTCTACGGAGTCCTCGGACTGCACCCAGCGGCCACGGGCCTGCAGGCATGCTGCCCTCGGAGGCTGCCCCTATGTCCAAACGAGAGGCGGCGGAGGCGCGGTACCAAAAGGACCGCGAGGGGCTCTCGAAAGACCAATTGCTCGAGGAGGAGCTACGTACCGGTGTCGAGGACGCCGACAAGGCGATGCTTGAGAAGCAGCGCAAGATGCTCGCGCAGGCTATTGAGACTAAGTGAGCAGACGCGGCATGCTGGCCTCAACGCGCACGAATGCGTGCTCATGGCACACGTGCTCTAACGTGCCCATGGCACACTGCACACGTGCTCATGGCACACATTCTACACATGCATACACATGGCATGTGCACATCTGCGCCACTGTGCCTGTGCCTCTGCGCGCGCCCGCCCCTGTTGACCGTCGCCGCACGCACATGGTTCCACCTCTCACTTGCCCAGGTACAAGCTCCTGGCGAAGGCGTTCCGCGAGTTCGACATCGACAAGTCAGGGAGCCTCTCGCCGTTTGAGCTTGAGCAGGCGGTCAAGCACTTCAACTTCCCTTTCGCGCACGAGCACGTGATGCAGATTGCGCTCGACTGTGCAGACCAAGACGGCGATGGGGAGATCTCGTATGCAGAGTTCGCGGCGATCCTCAAGGCCGAAGACAATGCACAAGCCTCGCCCTTTCTCCAAGGCAAGTCGGACAAAGAGTTGCAAAAGGAGTTCAAGGCGATCGACCTCGCCGCGAAGTCGAAGGAACTCATGGCAAAGCGCGCAGCGGCCAAACAAGCCGCGGCGAACCCCCACTACACGTCAACTCACCGCGGAAGCACTTCCTTCAGCACTTCCCCTACGCCCGCAGCCAAGCAGGACGCGTCGCCTGCATTGCCCGTGGCGAAGCAGCCCGTGCCGCCGCCCGTGCCGCCGCCCTCGGGACCAATGAGCGCCAGGGTCAACTTTTCGACCCGTGAGCCTGCGCCGACGAGGACTCCCCGTCAGCCAGCGCCGCCGACCGAGGCGAAGGCCGAGGACGATGATGCGAAGCCCAAGCGCGGCCGGCGCAAGTCCAAGAAACCGAAGGGGACGACTTCAGCGCCGGTGGTCGTCGAGGAGGTGATCCCGATATGGGCATAGAGTCCAGACCGATGAGCCCTGATTGCCTCTTGATGATCTCTGATGTGACCCCTCACTGTCTCCCCCTCATCAGGCGATCCCGATGGACATGGAGTCCAGATACGAGCGCGAGAAGGCGGCGTGGCTCCATTCGAACCCGAATGCCCTCGTGATGGAAGCAGTCGTCGACACCAATCCGCTCGACGAGAAGACTCTCGAGCGCGAGCGCAGGAGGATCGCTGAGTCAATTAAGACCAAGTACACACGTCTGATGGCCTCCGAGTGCTCTGAGAGTCGCTGACAATGGCAGATTGCCGCTGATGACCGCTGATTGCGCTCCCGCTCAGGTACAACCTGCTCCAGACGGCGTTCCGTGAGTTTGACCTGGACAAGTCCGGCAAGCTTTCGCTCTTCGAGCTTGAGCTGGGTATTCGCTCGTTCAACCTGCCCTTCCCGCACGAGCACATCCTCGCCATCGCCAAGAAGTACGCCGACCAGGACGACGACGGGGAGATCTCGTACGCGGAGTTTGCTGCCGCATTGAGCGACGCGGAGAATTCTCACAAGGTTGGCGAGAGATTCTGAGGGATGAGAGAGGGCTGGAGAGCTTTCTCTGTGAGCCTAATGTGAGCCTCTGTGGGTGTAGCCACACGCATGAGCGAGAGAGAGAGGGAGCTGCACATGTGGTGCGCTCGGAGCGAGCCGGATGAGGGGCGGTGCCCCTACGACAGGCGCCGGGCGCGCTCAGTGTGTGGGCTGTGTGTGGGTGTGCTCGTGGTTAGTGCGGCGTGGCCACATGGATGTGAAGGATGTGTGTCGCCTGAAATGGGCAACTCTATGGGCGCGTGCCAACTCGGGTACTGTGTGAGGTGTGTGGCATGCCGCGGACGTGTGCGTGTCCGCGGCAACTGCCAACTCGGCTCTCGGGGGGGGTGCGCGGTGCTGGCGGGTGCCGCCCGCGGGGTGGGGCGTGGGCGATGGACAGCGGCAGGGGGGAGAGGGCGAGCCGCCGAACGGACAAGCGCGACGGGAGAGCGCCCGGTGAGCGCCCGGCATACCGTACAACCGCGCTACAAGATGACACGTCAAATCCCACGAGTGTCAAGACACACAGACAGACGAGAGGGTGAGGAGCCCATTTCATGGTGAGCGGAGTTCGGCCGCATGAGAGATGACAGTTCAGAGTTCGGCAAGTGCGCAGGGCCCCGCCGGCTCGGTACCCCTGGGTCGTAATTTGTAGCTACTAAGAACCCCTAATTGCAGCCACTCGTCTCGACGGCTAAAGATCTCCCGTTTATCTCCCATCAAACTTGCCAGGTGATAGAACAGGTGTAGGACAAGTAGAACAACTTGTTCTACTTGTCCTCATCAAACTCGCCAGGACGTTCGTTCGGCCACAACCGGCGGAGGAAACCGCCCGAGTGCTGCGAGATGAGAAAGTGCTCGGGGCGCCGATCGCGCACGAAAGCGCCGCCGCGGGACTCAAAGTCCTTTTGACGCAGCAGGAACTCGGCGATCGCCTTGGTCGGTCCAGGGAATCGGCCGGCGCGCGTGTCCTGTACAATGAGGTACGATCCTCGGCTGACCAACGACGCGTACGCTTCGATGTTGTCCCTCACGTGCTCGTACACGTGGTCCGAGTCCTCAACGACCAGCACCGGCAGCCCCACGGCCGTTGCATTCGCCGCCATTGCACGCGCAATCCCTAACGCGGTGGCCGAGGAGGGCAGGTGTCGTAGGTACGTAACGGCCTGGCGCCAGGTGCGTGTGGAGTTGGCAGGCTTGCACCACGGGCAAAAGGCGCGCATCTCCCTGTGATTCCAATTCACGAGGGGGATCGTGTTCATCGCAGGGTCGATTGTGAGCACGTGCGCCTGAGGATCGTACCCGCGCATGATGCGCGCGTAGTAGAGGGCGCCGCCGCCGCCGGAGGTTCCAAGCTCGATCAGCAGGCGCGGGCGCACGCGCCAGAGCAGGTCTCCGATTGCGAATGCATCGAGGGGGTGCTGCTGCAACCCAACGCCCATGAACGTGATATCCGAGTGCATGCCGCGCACCTCAAACAGCTGCTCGTATGCGTACACGATGTCATCCACCGAGAGCAGCTTGCCGTTCACTGGAACCATGAGGCTCCTCTCTCGTGTGATTGAGCGAGCGTCAATATGTGGGCGACGGCCGCCGACCGTGAGGAAACAATCTGCGCGCAACTGCCGGCGCTCTTTGTAATACAGCTTCGGCGGGGCGTGGTCTCCGGCACCCGTTTGCCCCCCTGTCCCGTTGTAGCCACCCGTACTGACCACTGCTGCCGAGCTCGCATTCCGAAAATCAGTGTAGCCGATGTGACGGCAGAGCTTGCGCGCGTAGAGACCTGCATGTGCGCCGTTTTGCAGCTCGTTGACACGCAGGCGGCCGAGCGCACGAAGGGCAGCATGCGTATCGCGGGCGTCCCACGGAAGCCTAACGTCTGGGTAGTCGTATTCCGTGGCCAGCATTTGCGGTTGCTGTCTGTCGACTTTCAAATGTTAGCGCGATGCAAGCGTCCGCAGTGCCAGTCTGTTCAACTGATTCTTTCTCAAGGAAAGAACCAATTTTCTGACCACATGCATGCAAGAGAGCACAAGTATCCCTATCCCTTCTGAATTTCACGTGATCCCGCACGCAAAGTCGCGCGACTTTGTATGCGATCTCGCGCACGCGATCTCGCAAAGCGGTCCGACTTAATAGACCGACCGGAGCGACGTGGACGCCGGGAGCGACCACTTAGCCACCCGACACCGCACACCCCTATTTTGGGCAACATTCAAGGTCCCAACAGAGATGTGAGGTCGTCGAGTACTACTTTAGTAGAACGGAAATAGCTGTACAAGACCTTTCAGAATTTAGTGCGGCGCGGCCCGACACAGTATTGTGCAGCGCAGCGACATGATACCGTCTACTCGGTGCCAGCTCGCCATCTCGTATGTTGTGATACGAGCGCGGACCTACAGCAGGATAGGCGTCTTGGCGAGCCGCTTGGCCTCCGCCTTGACCTGCTCGCGCGCCCACGCGTCGACGCGCACGATGTCCTCGAGTGTGGGGTTCTGGAGGAAATCGGGCTGGTGCGCCTCCATCGTCTTCTCGATCACCTTAGGGATGCCGAAGAAGTCGAACGAGCCAGCACGGAAGAGCTCATTCGCCATCTCATTGGCGGCGTTGAGTGCGCCGGTCATGGTGCCCGCCTGCCGGCCGGCCGCGTACGCGAGGGGGATGCACGGGTATTTGACCACGTCGGGTGCCTTGAAGGACATCGATCCGAGTTTGACAAGGTCAAACTTCTCGTCGATCCCGCGCCCATAGTCAACCTTGAGCCGGTGCGGCCAGCTCATTGAGTAGAGGATGGGAAGGCGCATGTCGGGCCAGCCGAGCTGCGCGATCACCGACGTGTCCGACGTCTCCACCGCCGAATGCACGATCGACTGAGGGTGCACTACAATCTCGATGTCATCGTAGCCGCAGCCGAAGAGATAGTGCGCCTCTATCACTTCGAGCCCCTTGTTCATCATGGTGGCCGAGTCGACGGTGATCTTGGCGCCCATGTCCCAGTTGGGGTGCGTCGACGCCTTCTTGCGCACCGTCTCGGGCTCCGCCGCGTTGAGTGCGATCAGCTGCTCAGTCGAAAAGTCACGGAAGGCGCCGCCCGAGGCTGTCAGGATGATGCGGCGGAGCGCGCCCGGAGGCACACCCTGCAGGCACTGGAAGATGGCCGAATGCTCGGAGTCGGCCGGCGTCATCTTGGCGCCGTACTTCTTGAGGAGCGGCAGGATCACCGGCCCGCCTGCGATCAGCGTCTCCTTGTTCGCAAGTGCAATCGTACGGCCGAGTTTGATGGCCTCAATCGTGGGCAGCAACCCGGCGACGCCGACAACGCCGGTGACGACCGTGTCCGCGCCAGGCGCGACGGCGACGGCGGTCTGACCCTCGGGGCCGACAACGATCTGGGGCATCGGAGCGCCGGCCGCGCGAATCCGATCGCGCAGCTCCTGCTCCTTTTCAGCCGCCGCAAGGCCGACAACCTTTGGGTGGAACTCGATGCACTGTTTGGCGAGGAGCTCGACGTTGGAGCCCGCCGAGATCGAGATGACCTCAAAGTATTCGGGGTACTCGCGGCAGATGTCGAGCGTCTGGGTGCCGATCGAGCCCGTCGAGCCAAGCAGCGCGATGTACTTCTTCGGGCTCTTGTCGAGCGCTCGCGCCAGTGAGTCGCGCAGGTCAGCGCCGGTGAGCACAGGCGCCGCCGGATCAAGCATCGATGCCGATGCCGCGCGGCGCACGCACGACGACCCGGCATGCCCGCCGAGGGCGTACGCCAAAGCAGACGGAATCACGAGAAGGAGAAAGAACTGCGACATTTTCACGATTCGATCCGCAATTTCACGAGACGAGATACGCAATCTCAAAACCACGCCCTTCGCTCGCCTTTTGACAATGGACATATCACGCCCCACGAGGGCGCGCTACATTAGCGCCGCAGTACGAATCGACCCGAGAGGTCAGGTGACACAGAAACGGTTCCAGCAATTGCGATCATCATGTTCTGTTTGCAACGCCCTCTCCCAGTTTGGCCCGGCGGTCTCTCACTAAGAAATGCCTGATCTACATCTACGTAGCGGCCCCCGTGCTTGGGGGTCCGGAGAAGTGCGCGTTGTGTTGATCAACAGCAGCAGCAGCATCGGCCACACCTCCGTCCATTGGGCATAGCGATTGAGGCCCTCGTGCTTGGGGATCCGGAGGTTATGCGCGTTGTGTTGAACAGCAGCTGCTGCAGCAGCTTTGGGGTGGTGAGAAAGCAATCGTCGCGAACAACACGCTCGACCTCCGAGTTCGATTTTGAGATTTCGTGCGAGATCGCTGCCGAGAAACGAAAGAAAGCGCTCCGGCGTGGAGGAAAATGATGACGATACAGCCGCTCACATGGATGTCGCTCGCATCTCGAGGGCGAACGATGGTCGCACTCGGCGCCGCCGGCGCTGGGCTCATGTATTGTTATTACCGTCTGGTCCACGTGCGGCGCAAGGGCCTCCGGGGGACCAGCGCAAAGGGCCACCGACGGCAGAGCTCTGAAGGGCTCATTGCAACTACAGTGAGCGGCATGGCAGTCGCGACCGCCCGCTTTGCACACAGGGCGCTGCTGCATAAGCGGACACGCAAAATGACCTACTCGAACCCAGTGACCGACGACGAGGCCGTGAGCGAACGTATCGTGATCGCAATGGTGGGTCTGCCGGCTCGCGGCAAGAGCTTCATCTCGAAGGCGATCCTGCGCTACCTCATCTTTCTCGGCGTGGCATGCAAGCTGTTCAACGCGGGCAACAAACGGCGCGATAAGGGCAAGGCGGGTGCGGACGCGAGCTTCTTCGACCCGAACAATAAGTCGGCGCAGGAGCAAAAGGAACAGATGGCCATGGAAACGCTGACGGATATGTTGAATTGGCTTTCCGCGCAGCGGGGCCTCGCATGCGGCCTCTTCGACGCGACCAATACCACGGTTGCGCGCCGGCGCGCGGTGATCGAGCGATGCGCAAAGGCCACGCCCGCGGTCACGCTCATCTTTCTCGAGTCCGAGTGTAACGACGAGAGCATCCTTCGCGCGAATTACGAACTGAAGCTGACGAATGATGATTACAAGAAGGCGACGACAGACGCCGAGCGGCAAGCGGCCCGCGATGACTTCATGGGGCGCGTGCACGCGTACGAGAAGGTGTACGAACCGATCTCAGACGCAGAGGCCGACGCCATCGACGCCACGCCTGAGCTGCCACCGCTGCGCTACATGAAGATCGTGGATGCGGGCAAGAAGGTCGTCGTCTCACGGTGCGATGGTGACTCGTTTGTGTGCCGTTGGGTGGTACAGCTCATGCACAGCATCCACCTCTCGCCGCGCCGCGTGCACATTGTCTTGTGCGGCCAGTCTTGCAACGACGCCGAGCAGATAAGGGGCGGTGACTCGAGGCTTTCAGAGGCGGGTCTAACCTTCGGCAAGGCGGCCGTTGAGACGCTCATGAGTCGGCTCGACACGACGCGCGAGCCGCCGGTCGTGATGACGGGCACACTGCTGCGGTACGGCCAGATGGCCGAGATCCTCCGCGAGGCCATTGTGCGCGCGTTCGACTTGACCGGCTCAAGCAGCGATCTGATTGCGCACCAATCACCCCCTCCATCCCCTCCCCCGGGCTCCCGCTCGGCGTCACCCCCTCCATCCCCTCCACCGGCATCATCTCCTCGTACGCGCGCACCTCCATGGCGGACCGATCCAGCATCGGCTGAGTCGCCGGCGGCTGACTCTGCAGGGCTCCCACAAGCGGAGACCGAGCGACGCACGTTCTTCGGCGCCGCGCGACAGCTCTCCTTTGAGCGAAAGACTGAGAAGAAGAAGCGTGAGGAGGCTGAGAAGAAGAAGGCTATGCCGGCTCGCGTGCGGCGCACGGTCACTTTTGGCCCCGGCCCTCTTGGGATGGTGTTTGACCACGTGGTCGGTCACGCTACCATTCTCAAAGTGAGTCCGGGCTCGCAGGCTGAACATCAAGGCGTGGTGGTCGGCAGCAAGGTCGTCAGCGTCGCAGGCGAGTCGATGGAGGGCGTGCCGCGCCCTGCGGTGATGGCCCGCATCAAGGAAGAGATGCAGCGCGCGGCAGAGAAGCCCATGGTGTTGGAGCTGGAGCTTCCGTCGGTCGAAGAAGCTGCTCGCACAGCGGCCGTAGTTGCCGAGGCCGAGGCGGAGGCGGCGGCCAAGGCGGCTGCTCGTACAGCGGCTGTAGTTGCCGTGGCTGAGGCGGAGGCGGCGGCCAAGGCGGTGAAGGCCGAGGAGGAAGCGCGGATCGCGGCCGAGAAGGCGGCGGAGGAGAAGGCGGCGGCCGCGAAGGCGGCGGCCGAGAAGGCGGCGGCCGAGAAGGAAGCGGCCGAGAAGAAAGTGGCCGCTGAGAAGGCGGCGGCCGAGAAGGAAGCGGCCGAGAAGGCGGCGGCCGAGAAGGCGGCGGCCGAGAAGGTGGCGGAGAGGCGTTCGTCGTTCTTTGGCGGGCTCGTGGCAGCGATCGCCTCGCCGTTTGAGAGCACAAAGCAAGAGCCTGTGGAGACCGCAGCACCTTCAGAGGCGCCTGCTGCGATGACTCGCCTTCGACTCACGGTCACCTTCGGTCCCGGCCCTCTGGGGATGGCGTTCGGCCAGGTTGACGGTTACGTCACCATCTTCAATGTGAGTCCGGGCTCGCAGGCTGAGCATCAAGGCGTGCTGGTCGGCAGCAAGGTCGTCAGCGTCGCAGGCGAGCCGATGGAGGGCGTGTCGCGCCCTGCGGTGATGGCCCGCATCAAGGAAGAGATGCAGCGCGCGGCGGAGAAGCCCATGGTGTTGGAGCTCGAGCTTCCTTCCGTCGAAGAAGCTGCTCGCACAGCGGCCGTAGTTGCCGAGGCCGAGGCGGCCAAGAAGGCGGCGGAGGAGAAGGCGGCCGAGGAGAAGGCGGCCGAGGAGAAGGCGGCGGCCGCGAAGGCGGCGGCCGAGAAGGCGGCGGTCGATAAGGAAGCGGCCGAGAAGGCGGCGGAGGAGAAGGCAGCGGCCAAGCAGGCGCCCGAGACGACGGCGGTCGAGAAGGTCGAGAAGGCGGCGGCCGAGAAGGTCGAGAAGCGTTCGTCGTTATTCGGCGGGCTCGTGGCAGTGATCGCCTCGCCGTTTGAGAGCAAGAAGGAAGTTCCTGTGGAGGCCGCAGCACCTGCAGAGGCGCCTGCTGCGCTGACGTCAAATTATGCATCTCCAACCAAGTCTCCGACGTCACCCGATTCACCGACGTCCAAGTACGCATCACCGACGTCGCCTGACTCATCTGCTCGGCGTACGGTCACCTTCGGCCCCGGCCGCCTTGGGCTGACGTTTGGCGAAGTGGACGGGTGCGTCACCATCCACAAGGTCGCCCCGGGCTCGCCGGGGGAAGTGCAGGGCGTCATTGTCGGCAGCAAGGTCGTCAGCGTCGCAGGTAAGCCGACGGAGGGCGTTCCGCACGCAGAGGTTGTTGCCCGCATCAAGGAAGAGATGCAGCGCACGGCGGAAAAGCCCATGGTGTTGGAGCTCGAGTCAGAAGCATACGCCGAGACCGCTACTGCCACTGAAGAAGTGAACTCAATTGCGCCTGCGACTGCCGAGCAGGCCGCCATGCCGGCCGACGCTGACCTGCTTGCATCGATGGTCCAAGGCCAGGAGAGAGATGATGACGCCGACCTGGCGGCGGCTGTTAGGGCAGCGGCCAACCACGTAGCGGCCTTGAAGACGGAGAAACGTGTGTCGCTTTTCGGTGGCCTTACTGCTGCCGCCAATGCCGCCGCCACGGCGATCACGGCGCCGTTTGAGAGTAAGAAGGACGCAGCTCCAGCGCCTTCACCGGCTCCAGCGACTGCACCGGCCGGGCCGTCTGCCGAGAAACTTGCCGAGGCGCCTGCTGAGCCGTTTGCCAATCTGGACGACTTGGAGGAGAAGGCGGCAAAGGAGAAGGCGGCAAAGGAGAAGGCGGCAAAGGAGAAGGCAGCGGCCGAGAAGGAAGCGGCCGAGAAGGAAGCGGCCGAGAAGGCGGCGGCCGAGAAGGTCGAGAATCGTTCGTCCTTATTCGGCGGGCGTGTGGCAGCGATCGCCTCGCCGTTTGAGAGCACAAAGCGAGAGCCTGTGGAGACCGCAGCACCTTCAGAGGCGCCTGCTGCGATGACTCGCCTTCGACTCACGGTCACCTTCGGTCCCGGCCCTCTGGGGATGACGTTCGGCCAGGTTGACGGTTACTTCACCATCCTCAATGTGAGTCCGGGCTCGCAGGCTGAGCATCAAGGCGTGGTGGTCGGCAGCAGGGTCGTCAGCGTCGCAGGTGAGCCGATGGAGGGCGTGTCGCGCCCTGCGGTGATGGCCCGCATCAAGGAAGAGATGCAGCGCGCGGCGGAGAAGCCCATGGTGCTGGAGCTGGAGCTTCCGTCGGTCGAAGAAGCTGCTCGCACAGCGGCCGTAGTTGCCGAGGCCGAGGCGGCCAAGAAGGCGGCGGAGGAGAATGCGGCCGCCTCGACAGCCTCTTCGATACCCTCGCGAAGCTCTCTGCGGAGTCGCGCGCGCAACCTGCCCGTGCATGAGTCGCGCAACCTCAACGAGCTGTGCTTCGGCTCTCTCGAGGGGCTTCAGGGCGGCCGGCTGCGTGACTTCTTTCCGGAAGAGTATGAGCTGCGCGAGGCCGACCGGCTTAACTATCGGTACCCTGGCGTGGGTGGCCAGTCATATTACGACCTGATCGTGCAGATCCGGGCGGTCTTGCTGACTATCGAAGCGTCTCGCCGCGACGCCGTCGTCGTTTGCGACCTCGCCGTCGCTCGCGTGCTGCTCGGCTATTTCCAGGGGCACCCGATCGCGGGGATCCCCGACCTGGACGTTCCACCGGGCGTTGTCGAACTCTCACGCACACACGCCGGCTTCAGTCGCACCGACTTTCCTGTCCACGTGGGTCTTGCCTCGATGCTTGCGAACCTGCGCTGACCGACTCAACCATCGTGCCGATTGATTCAACCATAACGTCATACAATCAGTCTGCCTGTTCGGAGGCACTTAAAGGAGGCACGAGCGGCTCGAAAGGCAAGGTTCGTCATTCTAGGGTCTCAGTGCAAAACTTCACGGACTTCACGCTGGGAAAGCACGGCAGCCGATGCCCCCCTGCGCAGTCCATGCGATGTGTGTGTGGTTGTTTCTAGGTTGCATGCGATGCATCTTGTCACATCAGGTGTGTTCATGGGTGTGTTCCGTCAGCGCGGACCGTGTCTTTCGGTGAACTACTTGTTCTTGTACTTCAGATTACTAGTACAGGGGGTTGCGTGTTGCTTGGTGTTCGCCTTTCATTTCGCCTTCCCGGCCGACGCGCGAGCCACGACCGGGTGCGCGGGTCGCCGTCCCCGCCGACCGCCTTGCGCCGCCTCCCCTCCGCAGGCGAGGTCGGAGGTGCCAGGTGGCGTGGAGAAGTCGGCGAAGCACCTCAGTCGAGTGGGATCGAGGGACGCGTCGACGGTCGAGGGCAGCAGAGCCGTTTCCTCTGGCGCGACCAGCACCACCCCGTGTACCGCCGCCGCCAGCGCTGCCGCCGCCTGCTGCCGATCCAATAGGAAGCGAGAGCGCTGCTGTGGGAGGGTGTAGCGTGCGCCCGGGATGGCGCCCGGGAGTCCCAAGAACTATGCCGTGGCCCATGCGAGGCACGCCCGCCCGCCCGACGAAGCGCAGCAGCGCCGCCGCGCCTACGGGTGACGCGAGCAGCCACTTCGCCTCAGGGGGCAGAATGAACCAGATTCGCTGGGCCGAATGCGCGCCCCACTATCATATCGAGATCTCGAGTTTGCATATGACCTCGAGTTCACTCCGCGAGTGGTTTAATGGTCACTGTCGTAACTGATGAACCGGGCTTGATGTGCTACCCTACCTTGTAGGAACTTCCTATGTACGATGTACAATTGACACTTCGAATCAAACGCTTCATGTGCTTGAATTAGCGACCGTGTCTGACCGTGACCCCGGTCGCTATTTGGTCTTTGCGACCGTGGCCGTTTCTGCTGAAGATGAAGTCGTCCTCGCACCCGATCCGATCACGGCCGTGCTGCTTCGCTCCCGGAAATCTGGCGCTCGCGCACGTCTTCTCGGCTGTGAATCCAAACCGGGCCATCGCTTCCACCGACTCAGAGCAGCTGGGAGCGGCCTCATACATCCTTGGGCATGTGTCGCGCACCACCTCCATCTCCACTTGCTGGATGCGGCCCATGAGCTCACCTGCGGACTCGAGCACCTGCACGTCCATGCCCTGCGAATCGATCTTCAGGTAGGCCACCGGCCAGCCGCCACCCTCCTCCCAGGCAAGCCACCTGCCGAGCACGGTCCGCAGCGAGACGGTGGGTACCCGTCGTTCCTCCCTGTCGCCGCTCCCGGTCGAGGCGCAGCCATGGATGCTTCGCCGCCCTGTCGCGTTCAGGAGCGACGCGCACCCATCCACCGTCCCGTCCAGGTGGAACGTGGCAAAGCCATCCCTCTTGGCCACCGCGAAGGGCAGCACCAGCCCTCGCTTATGGTGGTGGCCGAGAGGGGAGCGATGGTCGTGCATGCTGTTGCGAGAGAGGAGAGTGCCGTACTTATCGAGCAAGGGCTCGAAGGAGATCAAATAGGCTCCCGGACGGTGCGGCAACAGCTCCAGGTCGGCTGTGTTACGCGTGTTGGCTCCAACCTCCATGATGATCTCCGTCGTACCCGGCGGTATGGGCAGCGTCCCGTTCGCACGCAACCTCGCCACGTCGATGGTCGCGGAGAGCATCCCGTTGAGCGGCGAGTCGGGCGCTGGCGGCACATCGGCAAGTCGCCTTCCAGTGCCGTTGAGCACCTGATCGGGCACGAGAGGAGTCCACGTCCGTGTTGCCCACGTCGTCGTTGCCCACGTCGCGTCGAGGGGCTTGAGTGCCTTCCTGCATTCCTCAATCGCGGCCGCCTCGATCTTGGCCAAATGGCCTTCCGTCCATGACGTCAGCAGCCTCGATCCTGGACCGCTACGGGCGGCGTCAGGTTCTCCGACCGTCAAATTGCCGGGCGTGCCCACAGCGTCGAGGAAGATGTGCCGCAACTGCTTCGCCCCCTCCATAGCCTGCGCAAAGCCCGAGCCTGCTAAGATTCGCTTGGCCCATACGTGCCCGCCATAGAGTCCTCTCCAGAAACTGCTCGGGAGTACGCTGCACGGTGCGTCGCCGCTCAGCCGGACAAGTTTGAAGTTGAGGAGCGGGAAGAGCGTATTGCAGCCGCCGTTGCTCGCAATCGGGACTGGCGTCGGTCGGTGCAGCACTCTCGCCAAGAGCGCCTCGTTGCTCTCACCGCAGCACGCGGGCCGCAGCGCAGTGGCCAGACGACGTCCATTCTTGATGTGGCAATTGATCGGCATGAATGCTTTGACTTGGGTGGGTCCGTGCGTGCACTGATAGGACCCCAGATGCGCTTGTCCGGGCTGGCACGCTGCCAGCGCTTCAATCATCCCGAAGATCTGAGCGGCGAGATCGCGCGGAGCTGCCCAGAAGCCATCAGACCCTGGGGCGTGGCATGCGAGCGCCGTCGTCGCGGACGGCCAGCGGCACCACGGCGGCACTGGGCCAGCAAAGAGCTGGTCCGGGCGTGCGTATGCAACCAGCCCGAATCTCCGGCCGTGGGCGGCCTCGTGCCGCGCGATGGCCGCAGCGCACCACGAGAGCCCCAGGGCCATGTGCGCGCCACGCGGGAATGACTTGTTGAGGTAGTGCCTCGTGGCGCCTTGAATCTCACACAGGCTAGCGTCGGGCTGGAGGGCCTCAAGCAGCGTGTCATTCGCTTCCACGACGGCTGCGAACGCGTTGGCATCCCCGCCGCGCCAGCCCACCGTGGTCGCCGCTATCGCGCCACTCCCGTTGAGGACCACAGCCTCGCCCAGTATGGAACGCGACCATCCTCGCTCGAGGGCGAGTAGGATTGTTGGTATGCTGGCGGACAGCGAGCTGCGATCGCTTTTGAGGTGAAAGAAGATACGGTGACCATGATCAGCTTTCCGATCTGATGCGTCGGGCGCCAGCGGCCGCACAAGAAGCTGCCAATGTTGATCGAGCATGAATGGCGTCGCAAAGGAGCGCGCCAGGCCAGAGATGCAAAATGCCACTCGCGGCGCGGTCGAGGTGGCTGCGTCACATTCTTTCGCCGCGGCATCGCCCGAGGCGCGGAGGCGGCGAGCCCACATGAACAACTGTGCAAGGTACAATTGTACTGAGTTTCACACCGCCGCTGCTGTCACGAATGATTCACTAGTCTGCCCTGAAAATTGCATGCATTCCGCCTGCCTTGGCTTTGCATGCGTGGACCCCGCTCTTTCTGTCAGTCACGGGGAGTTTCATGTTTTCAAGTGCAGTTTATTAGTACTCTTTTCCTTTGAAGCCGGCTGCGACGCAGCCGCAGACCCCACAATAAAATTCCTTGAACTGTGACTGTATATTAGCTGCCGCCTGTGCGCAGCGCCCCCCCCTGACTCCCGGTCGCCGGTCCCATTTAAAGCCTCCTCCCTGGAACCCTGGCTGTTGGTCCTATCCAATAAGGGATGGGCTCACTACAGTCACACGCCATTCACACAGCGGTGCATGTGCCGCTCGGATACATACGCGTGGGACGTCACACCACGGCGCATGTGCCGCTCGGGGACACGCGCGTGGGAGGGATGCATGGAACGGCATGGGATTGTATGGGATGACCCAGGACGCGTCAGCTTCCAAGTAGTACTCGCAACTGATTGCATCGATCACAGCACAGACTCGGGAGAGCCCACGTACGCTCGCGATCCGCTCTTTGGATCGGCCCACGTCTGCACACCGCCGGCCGCTCCATACACGGCCGGGTTGCCCTCATTGAGCGCAGCGAGCGCCGTCCACGATCCCCCGCGTGCGCCACGTTGATTCTCGATGAGTCCGGCTCCGTAGAGTCCGGCGAGGCCTAAGTACGGGGTTTTGGGGCAGGGTTAGGATGATGCTGTGTAGAGGTAAGGTTAGGGTTAGGGGAGCACGTGAGCCACAAGCCCACAACCGCTCACCTAAGTCGAGTGGGTGATGGGTTACGAGCTCGAGGAGCGGCTCACGCGTGATGAGGACCGATTGATACTTGCGTAGCAAGGCGGGGTACTCGTTGCGCGCCGTGCCGGGCAGAAGGTACTCCACTTGGCGCATCGCCCGCAGACCCCGCACTGGCAGCCAGCCCCGCTGCAGCGGAGACGGCACAGGGTTGCGATCGCGACCTCGCCAGTCGAGCAACTCGCGGTTCGTATGCACGTTGATGCGAAAGATGCTGCAGTTGGGGGGGGGAGAGGGTTAGGGTGAGAGTTAGGGTGAGGGCGAGGGTGAGGGTGAGGCTGAGGCTGAGGCTGAGGGTTTGGGTCAGGCTTATAGAGGTTCACAGTGCCATCTCAGGTGCCATGCATGGAACCATGCATGGAGAGGCCATCCGAAAGGTGTCAGTGGTGTCACACCTATGGCACTCAGGCGAATGGTGTGAATAGAAGTGCTTATGACAAGAACTGTGAAATGCAGAAGGGTATTGCTCACCTGTAATTGAGCTCGTGCTGCATCTGCCACAGGTCATCGGCGTCCCCAAACCGCGGCCCGTGGGCGGAGGGTCGGCTGCTCGCGTACCTCTTGCAGTAGTAGGCCGTCAGAGCGCTGCTTGGCTACCGACGTGCCGTTCTCGCAGTGTGCGAAGCCGAGCGCGTCATCGCCGAGCTCGATTAGGATTGATTGCACGCGTGTCTCATCACGTCGAACCATACCCACCACCGTGTGCAGCAGCGCCCCTTCGATCGAGTCCACGTCGATCTTGAGCAGGTCCACGCGACGGCCGCGCAGGAGCTGCTCCAACGGCATCGTCGGCACTTTCCAGTTCCGGAGGCGCCGCTGCTCGGCCAGGCCGATGTCGCAAGGTGCATACGCGCTGGAGAAGGTGAGCTCGCTCGGATCTGAAGCTGAGCTCGCTTGCATCACCATTCGCCAGCTGTAAGGGATTCCATCCCTAGGAACCGCGGGTTTTGCGGGTGCTGCAGTGATGGCGACCTGCCGCAGCTTCACCTGCCCCTCAGGGAAATGGTTCAATGCGATTGATGTGTTTATCGCATCGACGTAGAATGGCGTGGGCTCAGCGCAGTCGACGTGCGCACCGAGCGCGGCCGCGTGCATTGCAAAGTAGCCGATGTTACAGCCCACGTCCACGTAGAGGCAGTTGCGAGTGTCGCAGCCCTCCAGCAGCGAGGACAGCACTTCGGCTGTGTCATCCTCTGGCTCTGAGCAGCCAGGCCCCTTCCGCTCGCGCACGACTGCCATCTTGGACGTTCTGGACAAAAGAGCGCAGTGCTCAGCCAGCGTTCCGGTCGGACATGCCACGTGGAATGGCCGCCCCGGCCAACGAGGCTGTTCAACGGTGGCGTTCAGCCTCGTCGACGGCATGTGATAGATCAACAACTGAGTGATGAAGATGAACGAAGTGCACAAAGTCAAAGATATTTTTAATCATATTCCATATGAACAGATTTTGCATGCGGATGTAACATCTTTATCGAACACAAAACAGAAAACTGAGAACTGACACGACGCTGAATCGTGACGGTCCGGCCATAGCCGCATAGGGCAATAGCTCGAATACTTTGGCAAGACATCCAGATCCGCCAAGTTCGAAAGCCGCAGCGATCGAACCTGATACAGCATCCACACCACATGTGAGCACAGGCGCGCTGCGGTGCACGGGCGAGATTGCGTGGCCGTGAACGCACGGCCGCAGTGACCAGGAGAGTTCCGGTTCGGGCTCAGATGTGAATGTACAACGTCAGAAGGCGGCCGCGGCGGCATCGGCAACTTGAGCGTTGAGTGATTTGGCGTACGGCGAGTTCTGCAGCAGCCTTTGTGCCGGATCAAACTTGCCAATGCGGCTCGCTCGTGGAGAGGCCAGCGGGCCTGCGGCCGCCACCATCGGTGGCGGCGGGAGGGGCAACGACCGCGAGGGCGGCGCGGCATTTCCATTGAGCAAGGTCTGAACGAGAGGATCCACAGTCGAATTCGCGCCCTTGGGCGGTTCGAGCGTCTCAGCGAGGAGGCGATCGAGGCGACGCGAGGCGGCGGTGGCCTTGGGGCCGCTCAGCATGGGCCCGACAGACGCCGCCTCGGCTGCCTCCGCGTCGGCCAACTCGCGTGCCATGTTCGATGGAGCACTCATCGAGTCCAACCCTTCTGCCTCACGCTGGAGCCGGAACTGCTCGAAGGACGCCTCCTCCTTTGCTCGGAAGAGCCGATTCATCGCATAGACCTGCGCGCGGAAGATCTCGCGCTCCTCGCGCGCGTGGAACGTCTCCTCGCGCTTATGCTCGCGCCGCGCGTGCCGCTCCTTTTCTTGCTGCTGCTGCTGCTGCCACACCGTGGCCGCCTTGCGCGCCTTGGCGTCGTCGAGGTCATAATCCCGTTGCCCCTCCCGCGGGCGCGCCAGACGCGCCACGATCGCCGCATCGCGCTCGTCGCCGCTGTCCGCGCCAAGGTCTCTTTCCCCTGGCCCACCCCACGTGCGGTTGAGTCCGTGATTCAACAGGAGAGCCATCTTCGCGTCGGCAATCTGCAAGTCGGCGTCGGTCGTGCCGCTCGAGGATGAGCGCCCACCGCAGCGCTCGCCCGGCGGGCCGCTCTTCCTGCTGCCAGCGGCGGACCCCCCGTCGGCACCGCTGCGGGCGCTCACGTCTTTGCTCTTTCTCGCTACGGAGGGCCATCCCGCGCACGCGGACTTACTGATGAGGCTGCTTGCCGTGCGGTATGGCTTGAGCTTGTCCTCCTCAGAGATCGGGTCCGGATACATGAGATCGCGCCCGTGCCGCGGGCTGCTCGGACGCGGGCGCGGGGGTGGCGAGGAGGGCTGCGCCGTCTCGGGCGCCTCGTCGTACTCCGCGCCGCGCGATCGCTTGAACTCCCCATACGCGCTCGCGTCCCGAGCGGCCATGAGCTTGTTGATCGCGTAGACCTGCGAGCGCCACACTTCGCGCTCCTCCTCCTTCGTGCGGATCTCCTCCTTACGCGACTCCTTCCCCTTGACGCTCTCCGCGGCCTCCGCCTCCGCTTGAAGCCTCGCGCGCGCCACCTCGTCCGACGCCGCCCGCAGCCTCTTTTGGATCGCAGCCTCTTTCGCCTGTGCCTCCCGCCCCTTCGACTCTTCGAACTCGGCCATCTCGCGATCGTGACGCGCCTCGATGGCGTCAATTTCGCTGCGGCGCGCGGCCACGAAGACGCGGAACGCCCCATCGTCGCGCGCCGCCATGAGCGTGTTGATTGCGTAAACCTCCGCTCGCCTCTGCTCGGCCGCCTCCTTGAGGTCGCGCGACTTCTGCTCCATTTTGTTGGCGCGCGTCTTGGCCTCGGTCAAGCGCTGTCGCTCCTCGGCCTGCTGTTGCTCGCGCTGCTCGCGCTGCTCACGCAGTCGACGCACCGCGCGCAGCCGCAGCTGCTCGATCGCATCCGCGTCCATCACGCCGCCAGCTCCGGCTCCGCCGCTGCTGCTGGTGCGCAGGTGCGCTGCAGGCCCGCCTGTCAGAAGGCCCTCCGCTGCCACGGCGGCGCTGCTGCTGCTGCTGCTTGCACCGGCGCTTGAGCCGGCGCTGCCAGGCCCCGCGGGCCGGCGCAGCGCCTCGGGAGGTGCGCGCGCCACCAACTTGCCTGCGAGGCTGCGGCCAAGAGCCAGAGGAGCTCCAGGAGGACTGATCTGTCCCGACGCTGATGACGAAGAGGAGCTGCCGGTGGCGTCATCGCCATACACGGGGCGGCCGGCTCCATGATGTGACGTCCCTGTGGCGCTGAATATGAGCAGTGGCCGCGTGGCTGCCACACCTCGCACGTCCATGTTGAGCGAATGGCTCGTCAGCGAAGGCCGGCCCTGCTTCGTCGGAAGGGTCGGGAGCTTCGGTGGCTCCAGCTGTACAGGACGTACTAATAAGGGCTTCGCGCTCCCCGTGAGGCCGAGGCCCAAGCCGTCCATCGTTGCGATCAGCAGGGGACTGGGGTTGAAGAGTTGAACGACGAAGGAAGTGCCAACTCTCGGCCGC
Source organism: Chrysochromulina parva (assembly GCA_002887195.1). NCBI lineage: Eukaryota > Haptophyta > Prymnesiales > Chrysochromulinaceae > Chrysochromulina > Chrysochromulina parva. The sequence continues at coordinate 30,602 of PJAB01000030.1, forward strand.
ACATCATTCATGGACACACCTCACGGCACATTCACGCGTTGTAGGTCGACCCGGGGTCAACCTGACCTTGTCGTTCGTTCTGAGTAGACCAATTCTCTTTTTTGCAGCCCGTTCACAGATCGCATGACTTTCACGCTCCACGGCACCAGGCCTTCAAGGCAGCCTCCAACCGGAGCTTGACCGACGACGGCTGACGTTCATGCCGGTGACCGCCGCGGAGCTGACGGAGCTGCTCACCGGCAGCTCGCTCGTGCCAGAGCACGTCGAGGTCGTCGATACGAGCGACGGTTGCGGCTCTAAGTTTGAGGCCATTGTCGTATGCGCAGCCTTCGACGGCATGGGGTTGCTCGACCGCCAGCGTGCGGTGAATGACGTGATAGCCGAACCGATGAAGGCCATCCACGCCTTTAGCATGAAGACATGGACGCCCAAGCAGTACGAGGCCAAACAACAAACGAGCAGCTGACCGACCGACTGATGGAGCGCTCCTATGATACTCGTTTTGTGGTCGTTTGTGTTACGACACACGTGCCATGCACCAGCGGCATCGATGACCAAGTGCTTAGCGCCGTCGATAAGAAAGGTCTGGTTGCCAAAGGCAAAGCAGTATTCGCCCGCTTTGATGACAAGCTGCATGTGGAAAATTGCTACGAAGCAAGAGGTGCTGCCGAGGACGGTACGGTAACAGATCAGGAAGCCTAACCTGGAGTTGTTGAGTGATTTACTTACTGTGGACCGATCATCCGTGATCTCGTGTGATCGAAATTCCACGAAAATGACCAAAGACGAGCGCTCCCTTTCAAAGCCCGTCCACAATGTCGTTCTTTGGAAAGATGTTCTCGTCCGCACCCCTCGGATCCTCGCAGGACGAGAACGCCTCGTCCTCCTCGGCCAACGCGTCTTCACCCGGAGGTCCGTTCCGCATGCTCAAGAGCCGCAAGGCAACGCGCAGCAGTCCGTACGGCGGCGGCCGGCAGCACAGCAAGCTTGACTCTTCGAACTACAAGGAGAGCATGCTTGGAGGGGATGAGGATGCCTCCGACTCGTGGGTGGCCGAAAAGCACGTCGGCCTCAAGATTGATCGGTCTTCCAAGGAGCCCAAGCATGGGATCAAGTTGCAGACGCACCCCACACTCGGCGTGATCGTGTCGGGCCTGAACCCGACCGGCCAGGCAGCGCGCAACGGCCTGAACGTGGGCGATCAGCTGCGCGCCATCGACGGCGAGGAGGTCAAATCGCACGTGGCGGCCATGCAGATCCTCGACATGGCGGCAGAGGGGCGGCGGCTCACGCTGACGGCGTCGGGCTCAACGCGTGCGGTGACGCTCGACAAGACCAAGGGCGATCTTGGCATGACGTGCTCCAACCTGGCGCACACGACGCGCGGCGTGCTGCTCAAGCGCATCCGAAGGGGCTCGCTGGCCGATGCGGCGGCAATCTACTGCGGCGACACGATCATCGCAGTGAACGAGCAGCTCGTGGATTCGCATGAACAGGCGGTGTCGCTCATGAATGAGTGCCTCGGCGAGGTGCGCCTCGTGCTCTGGGGCCAGTCGACTGAGGTCACCCTCGGCAAGCTCGGTGTCGACATGCCCCTCGGGATCACCGTCGTGGACCAGGATCGTGTAGGGCGGCCAGGTGTCAAGGTGCAATAAAGCCACTGATCGCCAACGGTTGTCGTCACTGATTGCCACTGATTGCCACTGATTGCCACGCATTGAACCCTGCTCGTACATCGCAGGTGGAGAAAGTAGTCACCCACGGACTTGTGTTCAAGGCTGGGATTTCGGTAGGCGACACGCTCCTGAGCGTCGATGGCGTGATCTGCATCAACCATGTGCAGGCCGTTGCGCTCCTGACCCGCAAGGACCCGAACACGGGCCTTCCGCTGAGTGAGACCAAGGTGGGCGGTGACCTGATCGATTCCAACCTCAAGGTGGTCTTCATGAACAAGTACAACCACTGAGGCTCAGGCTGAGGGAAGTTCAGAGGGGAGAAGAAGAGGCGCCGCTTGCGCGTGGTCGTGGTGACAAGACCGCTGCGCGCCGCTACATGTATGAGCCGTGCCCGTGGCACGTTTGACGGTCTGTGCCACTGTGTGCTGTCCGCGGGACGAGGTGCGAAACTGCGGCTGGGGGCAGGGAGGGCGGTCGAGGAGGGCGGGGTCCTGGGAGGGCATGAGGATGCGATCGCGATCGCAGTCGGGCATGCAGATTCGATACAATTGGGAGAGTTCGGCAATTCACACTGCAAATTCACACCTCGCTTCGGGCTGCAGACGTCTCCCCTCGACGCTCGGCTTCGACTCTGCACGTGCCCAGGAAAGCGTTGCGTGCGACTGGCCGCGCAAATGCGCCGGCTATTCATGCACGCGCGGCAGGGCTCTGCGCGTCTCGCCTTCCGTCTCGGCAGCGCAGCGGCGCAGCCGACGAAGCGCACGCCAGCCGTGGGCTTTGGCATCGAGACGCCGCTCCTGCTTGTCTTCTCCGGAGTGGTGGCTACATCCGTCATGCGCTCGTTAGCGCAGCGCCATGTGTCGGACGCTTCGTACTCCTCTAGTGCGCCCGCCGAGCACGAGGCGTCCAAGGAGGAGGAGGAGCCGTCCGTGACGACAGGTGCGCACCTGGAGGACCGCTACGAGGTGGGCGACGTCATCGGCTGCGGGCACTTTGCGACCGTGAGGCGTGGCGTAAACCGCGAGAGCGGCGAGGCCGTCGCGATCAAGACGATTGCGAAGAGTCGCACCGACGCGAGCACCATCCGGCGCGAGATCGCCATCCAGCGCATGGTGGGCGCACATGAGAACATGGTCAGGCTGCGCGACGTCTTCGAGACGGAGAGTGAGTGGATAATCGTGATGGAGCTCGTGACGGGCGGCGAGCTCTTCGAGCGGCTCGTGACGCAGGGGCCCTACTCTGAGAAGGAGGCCTCGCGCCTCATGCGCCAGCTCGCGCAGGGCGTCGCGTGGCTGCACCTGAATGGGATCTGCCATCGCGATCTCAAGCCCGAGAACCTCCTCCTGTCGGAGCCAGACGGGGCCACGGGCGAAGTGACGGTGAAGATCTGCGACTTCGGGCTCTCGGTGGCGCTCAAAGAGGAGGACGGCGACACCCTCCAGGAGAAGCAGGGCACGTGGGCCTACTGGGCGCCTGAGATGTTTGCGACGCATGGATACGGCAAGCAAGTCGATTTGTGGTCTCTCGGCGTGATCATGTACATCCTTCTCGCAGGGCAGCACCCCTTCGATGCCCCCGGCCGCACGGACGCGCAGATGCGCCAGAACATCCAAGCGGGCCAGCTCTCGTTTGCTCACGAGCAATGGACCGCCGTTTCGGAGGAGGCGAAACAGCTCATTCGGGCGCTGTTGCGCCATGAGCCCAGGGAACGCATGTCCTCCGAGATGCTGCTCACGCAAGCGTGGATTAAGGGGACGGGCGTGTCGGAGGTGCCCATCCGCGGCTCGGATACGAACCTGAAGGAGTACCAGCGCATGCGCAAGAAGTGGTCCACTGCGCTCGTCGCCTCGATGCACAAGCAGGCGGTCATTCGCAAGAGGCTTTCCGACCGTCGAGTGCCGCCGCCGCTGCCAACGCTGCCACACAGTGTGCCCGTTGAGGAGGCAGACGCGAACGTCGAGGCGCGTGAGCTGCTCGCGGATGCGTTTCAGGTCTTCGATCCGGAGGGGAAGGGCTACGTGGCGGCCACCGATCTCGCCGGGGTGATCCAACGGCTGGGGCAGCAGATGACGCCTGCCGAGGTCTCGCACATGGTGTCTGCCATGGATGAAGGCGGGAGTGGCAAGATTTACTATCAGCAGTACCTGAACATGGCGGCGACCACGATCAAGGAGAAGGAGACCCTCTTTCGCGAAGGGGACGTCATCTTCCGCGAAGGAGATCCGTCCGACTTCTTCTATCTGATCACGAGTGGGCGTGTGCGGCGCCTCACGAGGCCACCGCCCGAGCGCTTCGAAGCCTTCGTCGCAGCCGAGGAGGAGCTCGGCGCGGGCGACTATTTTGGCACCTCGGCCATCCTGGGCAGCGGCGAGCGCAAGCGCCACTCGACGATGATCGCCATGACCGAAGTTCGCGTGGTGCGCCTCGGCAGGGACGATTTCGAGCCCGAGCACGCGGTCGGCGACGATCGCTCCTCTTCTGACCCGGAGCACGTGCGCCGCCGTATGACGTCGAGCACGCACGTCGTGCCCGGCAGCGCCGGCAGCCCGAGCAGTAGCATGAGCGGTAGCAGCGCTAGCGGCAGCAGCAGAGGCGGCAGCAGCACTAGCAGCGCTAGCAGCACTAGCAGCACTAGCGGTACTAGCAGCACTAGCAGCACTAGCAGCAGCAGTAGGAGTGGGCTGGCCACGGCCGCGGGAGTGGGCTCTGCAGGAGGGGAGAGGGGGGGCAGTAGGAATGGGCTGGCCACGGCCGCGGCCTCAGCAGCGCCCCTCATACCCAACCCCGCCGCCGGCAGCAGCGGCGCCAACCGAGACGGCGGCAGAAGCAGCGCTGACGGCGATAGCGCCCATCGTGATCCCCATCACACACCCGAGAACTCGCTCATGCCGCCACGGCGGCCGACGGCGAATGCGAGCCGCTCGGTGCTTCGCTCCCTCCGCTTCATTCGCATGATGAGCAACAACGAGCAGCGACGGTATGCCAAGGGGGAGCATCTATTCAGGGAAGGGGAGGACGCTCGTCACATGTTCATCATCACGAGCGGGCGCGTGCAGGTTGCCTGTGAGGGCAAGGACGGGCGCCGATACACCATCGGGCAGCGCGGCGCGGGCGAGTGCTGCGGTGAGACCTCATGCCTCTCGAGGTCGACACGCAACTCGACCGTCACGTGTGTCAGTGACGAAGGGTGCGAGTGCATGTGCATCCGACGCGAGGACTTCCTCGCTCTCGTGCGTGGCTCGTGGGACGTGGCACAGGACTTGGTAGCCGTCTCCGAGCGACATAAGAAGGAGAAGGCACGTCGCGTCAACTTCCTGCGCACGCGCGACGAGGTCGACGGCGAGGATGATGACTTCTGAGCAATGAGTGAGCAGCTCGTCAGCGCGAAGGTGATGGCCTCTGAGAAAGGAGCCCTCAGCTGACGGCGCAAGACTCGAATGCAAAACGAAATCTATCCTTCATATATGCAGGACAGTCGAGCAGGATGCACAGTCATACAGGCCGCCACCCCCACATATGTGATGTGAGAGGTCGAATCGCGCCGTGCCAATGCGAACGGAGATTGCAGATTCTGAGATGACGCGGCGTGATGGATCATTACATTGATCCTCCGCTCCACGCTGTTCATAGTACGCAGAGGCCACGCCACGCGCGGCACACGCGGTTCGTCGGTCCAGACGGTCGACGCCCGGGCCCGCGCCGGTAGCGCGTTTTATCGCGGCTCGCGTTGAACCGCTTGATTCGTTAGGAGATTCAGGTTTCAGCTTTCAGGTAATAGTCCCACGCACATGCGCGTATAAGCATGATCATGACATGATGACCGTGAGGCACAAAGCCTGATTCGGCCTGGCACATTACCTTGGAACTTAAAACGGGCCCTTGCTCGCATCGGGAATCCGGGTCCCGGCTGACCGTCACCCAGGGAGAGCGAAGGTGTGCCCTGTGCCGGGCCGAGGCAAGAGGCTCAGGCTCATCTCGGCTACGCGCGGAGGGACGCGCGTAGGGATGCCATCTTGAGGGTTGCCTCGTCGACCGGCTCCGCGTACCGGGGCAGCGCCGAGGTGAAGAGGTCGTACTCGCCGACAAAATCGACTCCCCCTTCACGCATGGTGACGCTCACCGCGTCGGACACGCGCCGCGGCCGCGTGGCCTTGAGGTGAGCGAGGAGTACTGGCAGGCCTGTTAGGTAGAGCTGGAGCTGCTCGTGATCGAGCGGGTTATCGGCGATGCCGAGCAGCGTGAGCGTGTTCGAGAGCTTGTACAGCTCGTGCGGTAGCCTCGTGATTTGATTGCGGTCCAGATAGATCTTCTTGATGCGCGTCATCTGGGTCACCTCGCCAGGCAGCTCGGTCAGCTTATTCTCCGCGAGGTCGAGGAACTCGACATGCGTGAGCTGGAAAATCTCGATTGGCGCCGCAAGCAGCTTCTGCTTACGCAGGCTAAGAACGTTCGTCTCGAGGCAGTGCTCGAGCCGGAGGGAATAGGCTACGATGGTTTCGGTGCCGTCGCCGATGGCGCGGAGCTCTCGCGCAAGCGCCGCCTCCTGCGACATGATCTTGTCGCTCTCGATGCGCGACTGCGCGGCGACCTTGTTGTACTCCACCGCAATGTCCGACTCGCGGATCGGCCGCTCCTGCTCGATCTTCTTGAGCGCCACTACCGCGTCGTACACGAGCTCAATACGCGTGAGCTCCTTGAGCGTCTCAAGGTACATGTGCGTCCCCTCTTTCTGCAGCTCGAGCTCGCGCTTCTTGGAGCGCAGCAGCCCCGGGCACGAGCACTCCCATACGTTGAGCAGCCCCGGCCGCGCCATGATCTTGGATAGGATGTCGGTCGCAGTCCGGTATGCCTCCTCCTGCACGCGCGACACTGTGAGGAGCTGCTTGTAGTACGCATTTGTCTCGCGCGTGTTGGCCTCGATTTGCTTCCAGTGCTCTGAGGCCTGCAGCATCAGCTCACCCGTACGCCGGCAATATCGTGCAATCGAGCCCTCGTGCGTAAACATCGGCAGCAGCTCCTGTGAGCTGCTGCCGTAGTTGATCCTTTTCACCGCTACTTTTAGGCCGATGGCCTCGGCGCGCTTCGGGTCGAGGCCGGGCACAGGGTGCGCACCCCACTTGACCAGTAATGCGTCTGCTTCCCTCGCGCGTGCGCGCCAGTCGTCTACCACAACCTCCTTTTTCTCCGGCATCGCGCCCGCAGACGGAACAGTAGTGGCGGAGCGCTCGGGGTCGTAACCGCGGAAGCGGCGTTCTGATTCAAAAGTTGCTGGGGATTGCAAAGAACACGGCACCGATACAATAGTTCCCGGCAGTTCTTGGTGGGGCGGTGTTCGCATCGCCCATATTTCCATATTTGGGGGCGAACTTGTGTCGAATCAAGCCCAGCGACGGCCTTGCACAAGTCGGCATAACCACGGACTTGAAGGCGCGGATGCTCCGTGCCATTCTCTTGTTCCTGCTGCTCATTGCAATCCTGTGCATACAATTCCAGCACTCAATCCTGTACGCACAGGGTGAAGTCACCCTCATATTGCAGCAGGTGCCGGATGAGGTTGCGAAGACCGTTCATGCTGTGGTACAGGATGTGACGAGCGCGCCTGACAGCTCTAGCAGTAGCGGTGGCGGTGGCGATGGCACCGCCTTGACGGCGAAAGAGAAGAGGCGTGCAGCAAAGTTGGTGGCAAAGGCGGCAGCAAAGGCGGCGGCGATTGAGGCTGCAACCGCCGACACAAACGGGGGCAAGCAAGCCACGCCGCAAGAGGTCGGCGCAGCCGCGCCCGAATGCGCGGCACCACGGAAGCCGTATCACGTTGTACTGACGGCCGCGTCAGGGACCTACCAAGAGTGGCAGTCCCGCATCGCATACTATCACTACAAGAAGCTCAAGGCGGAGAACCCGTGCTCGGACCTCGGTGGTTTCACACGGCTGCTGAACACGCCGGGGGCGCGACCTGATGGGTTGATGGACGAGATTCCCACGGTGCTGGTTGCCCAGCTCTCCAACGGAAACTGCGACTCGTGTGATCACGGGTTCATCGTCATGAACCGACCGTGGGGCGTACGCCAGCTCCTGAAGCTTCCGCACTTTGCCAAGATCCCCGAGGAGTACATCTTGCTCATGGAGACGGACCATCTCTTCTTGAAGGTGCTGCCCAATTTTGCGACTCCGAGCGTGCCCGTAGGATTCGGGTTCTACTACATGACGTACAAGTATGATCCCGCGAAGCTCAAGCCGGTCATCAGCAAGTACTTCGACCCAGATCAAGTCGATCCAGTCGGGCCGTCGCCGGTGATCATTCACAAGAAGCAGCTCCTGCAGCTCACGGAGCCGTGGTGGCAGCTTTGCCTCACCCTCAAGCGCGACCCCGCGGCGAACCGGGACTTTGGGTGGGTGCTCGAGATGTGGGGCTGGGCCCTCGCCTCCGCGAAGGCGGGCGTCAGGCACAAGGTCCTCGCTGAGTTCCAGGCGGAGCCCGGCGGGATGGGCATCGACAGGATCGATAAGTACTACCTGTACCACTACACGTTTGACCTCGACACGGGCGATGGCTGGCAGTGGTCCAAGCGCCAATTAATGATGGGCTATCCGACCGTCTTGAAACCACCAGCGTACGTGATGAAACGCGGTCCGACTCACTCAACCCGCAGATTTGTCGAGATGATGAATGAGGCGATCGAGAAGATATCGCCTTGGAAACCTCTCAGACCAAAAATGCGTTTGCCGTAGAAACCAGGTGTGGTCTGTGAACACCCACGGAAACCAGAACGTGACGCTGCGGACCTGAAAAACAAGGAAAGGAATCGTAGAATATAGAAATCCGGTCCCCCGCGTGCACACGAATACATAGCTAGTAACCAACTACCACGTCAGGCGCTCGCTCTCGCGAGCACCATAATGGCAAGTGCTCTCAGCTCTTTTGGACTGCGTCAAACAGCAACTGATGCGGCTGTGCGTGGCCGGCTACTGCTGCCGCCGCCGCCGCCGCCGTCGCTGCTGCTGCTGCTGCTAGTGCTGCTGCTGCTAGTGCTGCTGCTGCTGCTGCTGCTGCTGCTGGGCATCATGCTGCTGGCGCTCCTGCCAGCCCTCCTGCTGCCAGTGCCGCTGCTGCCACGCACCGACACACGGGAGAGCGACACGGTGTGGCCATGCCACGGCGCGGAGCTCTGCAGTAGCTCGCGCAGGGTGGCCAACGGCAGCACACCGGCGTCCGCAGGAGCGGTCGGCCTCGGGGCCTGTGAATGTGAATGGACGGGAGCGGTCGGCCTCGGGGCCTGTGAATGTGAATGGACTGGAGGCCTCGAGGCCTGTGGTCCATGCGACGCTGAGGTGAGCCGCACGGCGACCACCACGATGCCACGATGCAAGAGCTCATCCGGTTTGTCGGTCGGATTGAGCACAAGGAGCATCGGCGGCGGCTCAACGGACGGAGCGTCGGCTGCGCAGGGCGTCGCGGCCGCCGGCACCGGTGCTCCGTCGGCGGCCGACTGCGCACTGCGCGCCTGCTCGAGGCGCATCTCTCGCGACCACGGCACGGTGCCGTCGCCACGCAGCGCAGCGACGTCGATGTTGACCGTCGACAGCTGCGGGAGCATGTCCCCCGCGACATCGCGTACGAGCTGCTGCACCTGCTCGAAGAGCACGTTGAAGGGGCGCGCGCGGAAGATCCAGCCGATAGAGATGGTCAGGGCCAGCTCGAGGATCTGCCGGCACAGCGCGTGCCACAGCCACGCTTGCCCGCCCACGTTGGCGGCCGCGAGTGCGAAGAGTGTAATGTCGAGGCCGAAATAAATGGAGGCGAAGACGAGGAGCCAGGCGAACATCGAGTACTTGGTGAAGGCGGGCGTGGTGGTCGCATCGATGTTGAAGGAGCGCAGCGCGAGCAGCTGCGCCTTGAGCACGCGCAGGTTCGTGATCACCGCCGAGAGCACCACGACAAGCAGCCCAAACCACACGAGCAGCTGTGGGATGGCAGAGAGCAAGCCGCCGATGGACAGCTGGATGGTGACTGTGGCGTAGAGCAGCAAGACCACCGTGCCGCAGAGGGCGATTTCGTTCTGTGCGAGGTCGTTGCGGGTGATTCGCCAGCCCTTGGCGACCATGAGCAAGCAGACGACAAAAACCGGCTCGCGCAAGATCACGAGCACAACCCAGGCGGCGGACACGAGCTGCTGGTAGCCCAGGTCCCACGGACACATCTCGTAGTAACAGATCGATAGCAGCGAGAATACGGCAGACAAGGCAGGGATGCACCAGAGCATGTGGTGCAGCTCGTGCGCGTGCTGTCGGTGTACAAAATAGATGTCGTGCGACCACCAGACGAGGAACACTAGCCAGATAGGAAGCGCGGCGGCGTAGACGTACGGCGAGTTCTGGTTGGCCTCGCAGAAGGCTAGTACGTCAAGGCGTGCCTGGTCGATTGAGCTACTATTCGCGCTCGAGCTGTTCGCGACGCTCATAATCTTTCTGTACAGACCCGCCACACACCGGCAGCGACACCCGAGCACGTGGGGAATGTTTTTGGCACCTCAATGTATCCGGATACATGTAAGATTGCCCGACGACTACTTTCCCAGACCGTTCAGCGTCTTGCGTTCAGCGTTCATTTTTCGCTCGTGATCGCGTTGTCTCGGTCGGCCTGCAGTTGTGGCGCAGTGCCATGTCGACTGAGGACGACCTCGCCATCAGCGACTCCATCGTCAATGACTATGACACATACGAGGATTACCTCGATAGCCAGATCACGCCGACGGACATCTACTACCTCGAGGATGAGGACCTAGCGCGGCAGCTGGTGGAGCTCGGGTACCGCGGCAGCGGTGAGACGCTCAAGCGCGACGAGTTTCTCGCACGCAAAAAGGCCGCCGAGCAGGCGCGGCTCAATAAGCTGCGCGCGACGCCGAAGCCGCTCGCGTCCGCCTTTAAGGATGTGACAGGATTCCCCTTTCTGGCGTCGCTCGCGGAGCGCGAGGAGATGGTGCGCAACGGCAAGCTCACAACAATCATCTTCATCCGCGATAAAAATGCCAAGGGTCAGGAGGTCTCGGGCTACATAGACTACGCGCACCGGCTCAAAACAGAGAACTTTGAGCCCTACTTTGAGCGGAAGAAGAAGCTCATGCCGACGATGACGGACTTGAGCTTCTACAACTGGGAGACGCAGACGTCGACGTCGAATGCGACGCCCAACTTCCAGGTCATCGCTGACAACGAGGCTGGCTTGCTCTTCAAGAACAAGCGCGACCGCAAGGTCATCAACGTCGATCCGAAAGCGCGGCCAGGCGACAACTCGCGGAGGATTGAGCTGCACACGCATGAGTACACGCAGGTCGTGCTCTACGACCACGTCACACGGCGGAAGACCTAGCGGTGGCCACATCGAGCGAGCATGATCAAGGTGCGGTTTCTGTTCCAACAGCTATGTGCGGGTGTGCGGTGCGGCGCGGCGACCGTGCGGTTCGATGCGGGGCAACGGCGTGCGTGCGCCCGCCTCCTGTCGCGTGTTGGCCGGCACGGGCTGCCGCGCCGCGCGCGCTCGCTGCCCTCGCGGACACCACAGTCCCCAAATGCAGCAATCGCATGTGCGTTAACGTGTGCAGCAACGCGTATGAGATCTATCTAGGGACTCAGTGTTACTGCATGCTGAGATTTACAACACACTCCTGATTCCTGATGAGCTTAAATTCAAAATTGCTGCATGGAAGCTGGGACCTGGGAGCGTGTAGGCTGTAGCGACTAGCGTGAGGCCGTGACGCCGAGCGCATACCGCCGAGCGAACCGAGGACGCTGCGGTGCACGACGAGTGCTCGCAATCAGCAGATGCTCAGCACAGAGAGCTCAAACAGTGGCGGGACCCAGCCGCGGCGCACGGCCACGAGTGCGCGTGACGACGTGCACGGTGCACCGTCGCTCGGCCAGTCCGCACTTGCAAGGTTCCGCCGAATGAAGCAGATGCCCGACATGCGACCGTGGAATCGCGCGTGCGTGATCACGCGACGTGCATCATGCCGCACACGTACGCCATGGCGGCGCTCCAGCCTCCAGAGGCCCGCGAGCGTAGAGGCCTGCACCGCAGAGAACACTGGAGCCTCCTCAAGCATAGGAATGGGTACGGCGCGATCTCCTCTCGAGATCGCGTGGCACGCACCTTGGACTGCCCAATATGGATCGCCCATGGCCCATGCATGCATTTGCGAACGCTCTGTGCGCGCTCGAGACTCACGGCACCGGGCTGTCTGCATCTACCTTCTTGCCGCCTTTCTTGGCAAGCGGGCTGTCTGCACCACCCTTCTTGCCGCCATGAGGGCTGCCTGCATCACTCCTCTTGCCAACCGGACTGTCTGCATCACTCTTTTTACCATGCGGGCTGTCTGCACCACTCCTCTTGCCAAGCGGGCTGTCTGCATCACTCTTTTTACCATGCGGGCTGTCTTCATCACTCTTCTTACCATGCGGGCTGTCTGCAGACACAGCCGGCTGTCCGCCTCCGTGGTGCTTGCCGCCGCCGCCGTGCTTGCCGTCGCCGCCGTGCTTGCCGTCGGCGCCGAGGCCAGCGTGCTTGCCTTCGGTGCCGAGGCCAGCGTGCTTCCCTGGCTTGGGCTCTTTTGCATGTGGCGATGGCCTGGGCGCGCTGCTCCCGCCGCCCATAGAGTACGTGATCACGGCTATAAGGCACAGGAGCACACTGCCGTAGATGAATAAGCGACGGCCACGCGGCGGCTTCTTGTTGTTGGACGTGCCAAGCAAGCCGCCCTGCTCCTCCGCGTCGAGCGACGCCAGCCGGTGGTTGGCCGGCGTCACGCTGATGCCTGAGGTCGACGCCGAGTCGAGGTTGGAAATGATGAGCCGCGCATGTACCGGCTTCAGGCCGGCGACACTCACCAGATTCTGCATTGACGCCTCGCCGAGCAGCTCGAGCGTGGTCAGACCGGCTGCGGCAAGCTGCGTGCTGCAATGTTCGAGGCCGACGCTGCGTAGAAACGTGCCGACCTCGTCGCCGCCGTCGGTCGCGGGCACGCGAAATTCACCTGCGTAGTCCTCCTTGGTCCCAAGATTGCTGATGATGAGCTTTGCATGCACAGGACGCACTCCCGAGTCGACCAGCTCCTCGTACTGCGCGCCCCGTAATGCCTCCATGGAGGTGTAGAAGCCATTGTGCACGACCGCCTGGATGCAAGACTCGAGCCCAATCTCCACCAGGAAGGCCTCCACTTCCGCGGTGCCCGACATTGGGAATTTCACAGGAATCTTTCACAGGAGGTTCCCTGAGTTACGAGCACCTACCTGCGAGGAAAGTAGAGAGGGCTTGCAGGGGGTTTTCTCGCTGACGTGGTGCATGCCTCAACATTGACATCTCTTGCGCGAGCTCCCACAGGGGAAGGTCAATGGCGGCGACCCGAATGGCTTTCTTCTATCTCGCGCTGTGCTCCGTGGCCGATGCGCTGCGAATGCACGCCCCCGCTCACGGCAGGCATGGCAGTCTCCGCCGCACCAGCAGCATCACCTCTCCGGGCTTTTTCATGAGTGAATCCAACGAAGAGATCGCAGCGCTGGAAGCTCGCCTATCCGAGCTCAAGCGTGCCAAAGAGCAGAAGCGCCAGGAATCTGAAGCGGCCGAGCGACAAATCGGAAATTCTGCCAGCGGAAGCAAGTCTGTTGTCAGTACCACTGCTGCTGACGTCGACACTGCCTTCGACTTTGCCACACTCTCAAGCCGGAAAAAGGTGGCGGTCGTGAAGTCCGAAACGCCAGACGAGTTTCTCAGCGAAGCTTGGAAAGAGCAAGATGCTGAGCAGGCTGGCATCAACATTGGTTCCATTTTAGCCGGCATCGCGCTCGTGATTGGGTTCATCGCGTTCGCTCAGGTGCCTATTGGCCAGAACATTGATCAGGCAACCTATGGTGGTGTGACACCGCCGCCGCCGTCTCCAGACGAGATCCGCAAGCTGTACGAAGGTGGCGCGTAAGCTCAGGTTGCCGCGGAATTCAATGCTGCGAGCGGAATGGCCGCGGCCAGTGTCCTGTACTTTTGTGTTTACAAATACATGTTGTCATGTGCGTCAAGGCGTTCTTAAGGCGTCCGGCCTTAGCTCGGCCCGCGCCGCGGCGGTCCGCGGTGCGAGACGGGAGACGCATAACCGTAAGGCCTGACGCGAGAGCGACTACGGTACGGACCTACGGAGGCGAACTGCATGGTCCGTGGAATTGTTAACGGGATTTTGTCCAAAACGACTCTCCTGAAAGCGCTTAGGGAGTGACTCGACTTGACTTGACTAGACTAGGCCCATAAGCCATATTCGAAGCCCGCTCCGCCCGGCCCGAGCGGCCCCGAGAAGCGAGCGGAGGGAGAAAGCCGAGTTGCGCTACCGCGCGCCAGCAGCGCGAGCGGCAATTGGCGAGCGGGGGCTGGATCCGAGGCCCCTGTCCGGGGACTGGATCGTTGATCTTGGGAACTGTCGCGCTCACCAGCTCACTTTTGTGTAGTTTGGTGAACCACAATCACCAACCAAGCGACCAAGTTTACTCAAATCGTCAAAAGTGTTGTGGGCTTGTGGCGAAGCAACCCGCCCCGACCGCCTTTTCGAGTATTTCGAGTTTTCGTGGATTCGCGCGCGCCCCCCGGGAGCGGGGTTCGTCTCGAGGGTTCGTCAAGAGCGCTGGCTTAACATTCTGCTTACACATGTACAGTAGTGTACTTTGACTCGATTTTTGAGCGCGAACACTCGACCGGGCTGGCGAAGTGCGGCGAACGTTTCATTGCGAAACTCCGCGCCATCGACTTACCCTTCCGCTCGGTCGGTCACATCGAGCGCGCGCGGTACAAGAAGCTTGTACTCGTAGGCGATGCGGGCCGTGAGTCCTCGGAGGATAGACCCACCCTCCTTGGGTTCATTTGACTACTTCACCTCGCCGCCTCCGGCGATCGCGTCCCGCAACCTCTTGATGGAGTACGCGTCTCCTGAAGAAAAGCGCCAGAGTCGTGGCTCCAATCGAAAACCTAAGAGGCCTGAGCCACAGCTCTTCCATACCGTGCGTAAGTCTCCGCCGCCGCCACCACCACCAAAGCAGCAACCGCCGCTGCCACCGCCGAGCGAGCCAGAGCCTGAGGCAGTAGCAGGACCATCCGAGCACGAGCTCATCATGGAAAGGATCGGTGGAATTATCCAGCCGTGGGAGGAACCCGGAGGAATGCCTGGTGATGTCTGGTTTGACGTCGACAAGCTGAAAAGTCACGTCGGCGATATGCTCAGTAAGACGCAGCAGCTCGCCACAAAGCGCAATGTCGCCCTCGAGTCGGTCAACGAGGCCATTTCATCTGCGCTTAGCGATGAGGAGGCAGATGAGGAGGAACCTTCTGTGGACCCAGAGCTCGCAAAGCGCATAGAAACGACTGTTGCTGAGAGCGCCTCTGAAGACCTCGTAGAACCTGCCGCAAAGCACAAGACGCGGAGCACGGATCGCATCAGAGAGGTGCGCACCGAGGAGAAAAAGCTGTATGGCAAAATCAATAAGCGGATGGGCCAGCTCGGGCGCGAGGTTGAGGAGAAAGAATCGGAGATCCAGAAGGAGAAGCAAAAGGCCACGGCCATGGAGGAAGAGCTTGTGAAGAAGGCTCAGAAGCTCAATGAAACCGCGGCACGCCTTGGCACAGCTGAAGAGGCCAAGAAAACAGCGAATGAGAAGATCAAGGAGCTGGAGACAGAGGTCCGGGAGCTCAAGAAAGAGCTCGCCAAGCCGCCTCCGGTGCCACCGATGACGAAGGAGGAGGCGGACAAGCTGCGTGCCGACGTCAGCGCGTTTCGCAGGGCCAAAGATAAGGCTGAAGAAGATCTGATACTGCGCAACGAGGAGCTCCAGGCATCAGCCCAAGAGATCGCTCTCTTGAACGAGCGAATCGCCAAAATGAACGCCGAGAAGAAGGCCCAGTCACGCGACGCTGAGATAGCCATGGAGCGTTTGCGAGCGGAGCACAAACTCGATGTCGATAAGTACGAACTTGAAAGAGGTGCTCTGAAAAAGAACCTCCAAGTCGCAGAAAAGCTCGCCCTCGACACGCAGCTTGCATTAGAGAGCGTCGAGGAGGATGCGTATCGAGCGAGACAGACCGCCACCGCCGAGCTTTATGAGGCTGAAATGAGGATCGACAACCTAACGGAACGCTTACGCAAATCTCAAGACGCTCTTGAGAAGGCAAAGAGCTCGCTCGAGGAAGCAGTGCCGAGGGAGGAGGTGGACAACATGCGCGCCGATCTCGAAGGGCTCGTAAAGGAGGCTCAGAACAAGGCAGATGCGGCTAAACTTGAGCTTGATGTAGCCCGAAAAGAGCTGGCAGATCTGCAATTGAGGCTGTCGAAGGCGGAGAAACGCGCTGAAAATGCCGAATCACGTGCCACGGATGCCGAATCGCGTGCGAACGATGCCGAAAAGCGGGCAGCGGCCGCGGAGGAGCTTATCCGCCCGGCGCTAGAGAGGGCGGCTCGGGCAGAAAGTTTGGTCGCAGGGGCGCAGGCAGAAAGAGACGCCGCTCTCGCAGCAGCTGAAGAGTCCAAGGCAGCAGAGGCGAGGGCTCGGGAAGCGGAGAAACAAGCCAACAAGTTCATGGACCAAGCCTCTGCCAGTGAAAAAGAAGCCCAACGAAGAGAAAATGATGCCCAACGAGCGATAGCAGCTGCAAGGGATGCTGAAGAGCGCGCGAATTCTAGATCTGCGTCACCAATGCTGGCGGTTCAGGAGCCGGGCTCGCCTAAGCCCACTTCTCAGAGGGGCTCGCCACTGGCTCGCCGCAATTCCGGTGACCTCGCCCCAAATTCCGGTGATTCATCCGGCGCTGCCAATCACGAGGAGCGTGTTCCCGTGCCTAGTGGCGAAGCTACCGATCCCGCGCCTGGTGGTGAAGCTACCGATGCCAACCCATCCGAGCTCAAGGGGTTCAAAGACACCTCCGGTGCGGCTAGTCGCAGCGGTAGTCGGCCCTCCACCCGAGGTGAGCCAGGTGGCAACGGGGCAGGAGGTGCACCAAGTCTCGCTGGGAGCCGTCCTTACACCCCGGGTGACGCCCTACAACCCGACAATGCCGCCGCAGCTGCCCCAGCGGCGTTCGCTATCCTCGACGAGGTCTGCTTGACCTCCCGCGGCCTGGAGCTGACTGACCACCAGCTTCTCACGAACGCGGCTGATCTGGCGCTCAAGCGGGCAGCTGAAACTCAGACAAGCACCCTCCCCAGCCGCCCGTACACCCCGGGTCAATATGCTGCAACCCAGACTAGCAAAGCTGCCAGCACAGCGGCTAGCCGACCATTCACCCCAGGTGACACAAATTCTACAGCAGCGATGAGCAGTGCCCTTGCATCTTTGGAGGCACGACTCGAGGATATGAGAGCCAACTACGAGAATGAAATGCAAGCGTTACGCGACAAAGCCGCCCTCGAGATAAAGGAGATGCGCGATAGATCCTCTCTTGAGATGAGGGAGCTTCGTGAAAAGGCTACCAATGAGCTCCATCAGATGAGTGCTACGATGGAGAAGGAGAAGCGGGAACTGACTGACAAGTTTGAGAATTTCTCCTGCCCGATCTGCGAGAACATTGAGCTCCACGCCGCTGCTGGTGGTGCGGTTGACGATGACCCCGACTCGCTCCACTCCCATGGAGCCGCGCGAGCTAGAGAGGAGCGAGTCAAAGAGATTGCGAGGAAGCGTGCCGAAAACGATCAGGCAAAGATCAAGGAGCTTCAGAAACGTCGGGATGAGCTCTCCCAAGACTTGCTAGAGGCCAGAGCTAAACTACGGTCAACAAAAGAAGGCAATGATATGATCACGTCGGAGCTAGAGACGTGGAAGGACAAATGCACATCCCTCGAGCAGGAGCACGCAGCAGCCATCAAGAAGATGCAAGCAGAAGCTCGACTGAACAAAACGACGAGAAAACCTGTGATGGTTTCGGTGGACGATGTCGAGGGAGCCCGTAACGCCGTACGCGCAGCTTGCTTCGAAGCGGAGGTGACCTCGATGGAGAAGGATCTCTCGGTGTTGACCTTCAAATGCAAGACGCTAACGGTTGAGAAAACCAGTGGCGTGAAAGAAGTTAAGCAACTCGCATCGGAGAAAGAAGCGCTGCTTCTTCTACGCGAGAGCCTACGCGAGAGCATAAAGGACTACGCCGAGCGTGAGGCCAAGGCCCTCGAGATGAACGCCTCACTGACGAAGGAGGTTGAGGCTCTGCGTCAGCAACACAATGAATATCAAGAGGGAAGGGACAAGCGTGACCAAGAGCTTTTGATGAAAGAGACGGAGAACTCTAGTAAGGCTAGAAGAGCCCTTGCAAAGAAATTAGCTGATGCCGAAGAGGAGCTTGCAGAAGTCAAGCGCCTGAACGCAGAGCTGCTCGGGCAGGGCCCGGCAGCAGGGTGTCGGCAGGTTGAGGCACCGGAGGGAGCGCTCGTCGCTAAGCTGGCATCTGAAGAACGCCTCACGCTCGCATTGAAGAAGGAGCGAGATGAGCTGAATGCCCAGGTGGACTCTCTTCAAGAAACACTCTCGGCTGCACGGATGGACGCACTTGCTGCTGCAGAGAAGACAAAGGTGAGGGACACCGAGAAGGCTGCACTGCTGTCTGAGATGGATGCGTTCAAGCTAGCATCGGAAGAGCGATTCGAAACAAAGCTGAAGGCGATGGCCATGCTGCGTGAAGCGTCCGAGGCACGATGCAAGCAGCTGGAGGCGGACTTGGCAGAGAAGACAACTCTTTTGAGGCGAGAGTCAGCAAGCCGACGTGCGAGGGCCATTGCCCAAGCGTTCACCAAGAACCTCGCAGCAGAGATGGAGAAGAAGAGGGAACTTGTCAAGCCAGGTGGCCCTTCGCCAGAGCTAGTGGCCATCATGGAGCTGAAGATGAAGTCTGCTGAGGAGACAGCAAAGCAAGGTCAGACCGAGGGCCAGCTGGCAAAGCTGAAGTCAGACATTGAGAAATATCAGGCATCCGTCGTTGACCTTGAGAGGATTACCCAAGCGCAGCTTGAGCGTATCTCGAAACTGACGGACGAGAACAGCGCAAACGAGCAGCGTGCTGCCGAGTTGAAGCAGGCTCTCGCAAATATGACCGAAGCTTTAGAAAAGAACGGCCAGGTCGCTCAAAAAGCTATGAACGACCTGCAAGTGAGCACAAAAGCGCAAGTGCGAGCTGCCGCCGAACAGGCTCAAACTCGAGCTCAAGGTCTCTATGAGGAGTACCGAAAGCGCGCAGCCACTGCAGAGAACGCCCTGATCGAGCTCCAGAAGACGGCAGAAAGTAAGGTAGCCACCCTGGAGCGCGATCTTAAAAAGATGAAGGTGAGACTGGAGTCAGCCGAAGCGTCGACCACGTACGGTGGGAAGCGAGCCACCATCGTCTCCGGCCCCGTTCTGCCCAAAGAATACGAGGGCCTCCGCGGTGCATTGCAGCAGCTTGAGGAGGCAGCAATCAACTTGATGGATACGCATCAAGCACAAGGCCTCTCGGCCTTGCTGAGTCAAGCAAGTAGCGGGTTGAACGCTGATACCAGCAACGAAGAACTCGTGGAGACAGACGCACGTCGAGTGGCAGAATTGGCGGAGGCCCTTGGTACGCTTTTGCTGCCGTCCAGCACAGAGACAGAACAGCTGGCGAGGGCCCGATGGCTCCGCCGGGAGGCAAGTCGTGGCTCGACGCCGTCTTCCAAAGGTCGACAGGAGCAAGGGAGCCGAGTCTCGACTCCAGGACGCGAGTCGAAGATACGCGAATTTTCGCTGAATGATGTTGCGCCGCTTCCATCGCAACACCGCGACAAGACGCCGCCGCGTCAGTCAACGGACAGCCTCGCCAGTCGGCACATCAGCCCCAGCTCGACGCCGTCGCGTGGCACTCGTGTATCGACGCCTTTGCTTCAGCAGAGGCACGATCCATCGCATGCTGCACCCGAGCATGTAATCACGAGCAAGAATCCGGAAGCCGGCGCTCCGACCCCTGCACGACTGTCTCCAGTCAGGAGCGAGCCGGAGAGCAGCTCTCCGGCGAGCCGCAGAGGCGCAGAGCCGGAGCAGACGACACGGTCGCCCGCTATGGTGCCGGTCTCTGCGGCGCTGGAGAACGCAGGGGCACCAGCCGCCGGTGTAGCTGCGGTGGAAGGCCGCTCTAGTGCGCGCAGCCAATTCGACAAACACCGTCAATCGCATGATCATCAATCAGCCCCAGGACTGACGTTTGCTGACGGTGTCTCACCGTGGGGCAGTGGAGAACAGCTCGGCGTGCGAGGCAGCCGTGGAGAAGAAGGTGAGCGGCTGCCACGGCTGCGCGACGAGGATCGTCGACCTGCAACGACATCTGGTCCTATGGACTCAGTCTACGCTGTGCGTCCGTCGCTATCAAGAGGCACGGTGTACCATCCTCACTACTCCTCGTCGGTTGTACCGCTCAGCCGTCATCGCGAAACGCGCTCGAAGGGTTTCCTCACGCCAGTGCATCGAACGCAGTCGGTGCCTTATCTCGGGCAAGGCCAGCAACGGTCTGGCCGTCTGATGGATTTGCGACCACAGAACGACGACAAAAATGAGGTGGTGCGTGCGTCGCCGACGCGAAACGTGCGCGATAAATGGCTCGCGCATGGCATCGCTGATACTGAGCCTGATATGGATTCGTGCACCGTTGCGCCTCCCCCTGGGGCTCGGCCGATCAGTCAGCCGCCGATGTCACGTGCGGCGAGGAGCACAATCAGCCCCCAAAGGTCGCCAAGGATCTCGGGCTCGTTCTGGGCTGAAGAAATTCCAGCGCTCTCCCTTACTGCTGCGATTCCAGCGATGACTCTGCAGTCGCTATCGGAAGAGGCGCAGTCGCTTGCTGTGCGGGCTCTGTATACTCGCGCCGCGGCAGATTTAGACGAACTTGCTTTGAAGCTGTCCGAGCTTAAAGGAGTTCTCGATGAGGAAACGGAGCCATTACTCTGCGCAGCAATCAAGCAGGCAGGTCTTCAGACGAACCAGACCGAGCAGGGACCCGTTGCCTTGCTGTCGGCGCCCAGTACGCTCGATATCGTTGAGCTGCTATCCGCGTTGAGCACTCAAGTGACTTTCGGCGTCTCCCAGCAGCTTCCGACGTCCGCTGAAGGATCAGGAGAATCGGCTAAGAATTCAGGGCCAGGCGCTATCGGCTCGCGCTTCCGTCGTGAAATCGCGCTGTTGCGACGGACGATGGACGTACGAGAGAAAGAGCAGCCGGACGCTCCAATCACCCCACGCCTTGCTGAGATGGCTCAGGCACTTATTCGGCGTGAGGAGCTCACTCAGCGAAAGAAGGAGGTGCTCCGTATGCAACGGGCTCGAAGTCAGGCTGATCTTACGCGTGTGCGTGGAGAGCCCAAGTCTCACAAGGGCCCAAAGGACCAAATCTACCAAGCGGTGAAGCGCATGGAAGAGGAGGACATGGCGCAGTCTCAGTCCTGGGAATACAGACGCCTGTGCATCAAGCAGCAGCAGAGCGAGTTGCTTCAATTGACCTCACCGTTGATCCGCATCTCACGCCCGTGATCGATGAGGCTCTCTGCCCACAGCCGCGGCTGGCGCTCCTCGAGCGGCCTACTTCAGGACAGCCCCAATTGTTTATGCCCTTATCATCAGCGCGTCTTCTGGTACTCAGAGTGAGCGGGTGTTGCATCTCCATCTGGCATGGATCGTCTTGCGGTCTTGGGCCACGTGTCGTCGCCGTACAAACGGGTACTATAGCTCTAGGACAAAACGTTTTGTACATTGTACTCGTACTCTCGAGGAACCTTTCAATGCCGTGCATGCCCTAACAATGACCATCGCCGCGAATTACAGTCGTTATCGGAAGTGTTCTCGTCACGGAAAGAGTGACTACTTGAGTAGTACGTGAGTAACATAAGACGTCGCACACGGAGTGCGCAGAGAGCCGCAACAGGCCCGAGCAGCCCCCGAGCCCCGACTCACCGGACTCACGCCTGAGGAAAGAAAGCGCGCTTGCGGGAAGCGATCGCTATGCCTCAGGGGAAGCGAGCGCGCGCCCGATTAGGAAATCGGGGCGCTGTGCCACGCTCCGGGGGCCACAAGGGGCCAGGACCACACACAGGGGGCACGCACTAACACATGACGGTAGGGACCGTCTGGCGGGCATGAGCCCGATCACGGCCGAGTAGGCCGCAATTGTTTCATGAATTACAGGGCTGACTCAGATATTTCCTTCGGACGGCTCAACTTTAGAACTGAACATTCAAAACATGTACCGGTAAAAGGTCAGGGACAAACATGTACCGGTATCGCCCGGCGCCCGAGGGCCGAGTCGGTCGCCGCCGCGCGCCGCGCGCGCCGCGTGCGTGCGTGCGGACGATGAGATGGTTGCTACTGATGCTCGCGCCTCGCTCCTCTGCCGGCGATTCAAATTTTATGGAGATGGCCAGCGGAGACGACCCATTGGCCACAGACGTTCCCAGTAATCGCGATCTGCCTTGGGCTCCTGCTGGGATTCCTGGACGCCTCGATGACAATCTGCATGGCATGAATGAGCATGTGCGTGATGCTCGCCTGAACATTACGGCGCTCGTGATTGCAGCATCCGTTCAACGATTTGAACGAGCAGCCAGCGAAATTAGAAAGTCGGACATTCGGTCAACCGTTTGGATACCTGCTGTCTTCCTCAATGAGACCAATTACACGTTGTGTGGAGGCGGTGGAAATGGGCTGCGTCATGCAATGAGGAACGCGTGGACTTTGATCGCGAGCACAGGTGTTGCCATGGCCGTCTTTGAAGATGATGTTGCATACGCGGGTAGTGGGCACAACGAATCAGTGTCAAACTTCGTCGTGACGTCGTGCTTGGAGTCCAATCAACGATGTGACCTAGCGTACTTAGGAGAGTGGAACAATTTCTTTACCACGCACGCCATCTTTATCTTACCTCATACTGCTCAATGGCTCCTCGATCTGACCGATAGTTGCTATCCGTTTGGCGTGCAGATTGACCAAGGGATGCATTCAAGATGCGTGCACAGACCAGGAAAGCCGCGGTGGAATTGTATTCATCCTCCACCTTTCAGGATCCCAGGCACCTTTGGCCAGGGCTTCTTTGTGCAGGACAGACGAAATGTTCCGTCGAGCTTGCACAGTGCCGGCAATCGGCCGATTGCTTGACGTGTACGGGCCCGCTTGCGATGATCACCACTATCGAGCGTCCGTACTATACGCATGACTATACGATTCGAATCGCGATGGATCCGATCGGATGAGAAAGTAGATACTTTGACTTTTTGAGAATCCATAACTACACGTACCCCAAGTGGAGTATGTCCGATGTCGCGCGCGCTCGCACAGATCGGATCGGATCTCCGCAGAGGATCTCAAGCCACATCTCAATCTCGTCACTGATCAGTCATGAGCACCTCGGAAGGGCCTCACACCCTCGGCGTGCGACGGATTGGTCATCTCTGTAGATGCCGAGTTACTCTCAGGAGCCATGGCTGCCGAGTTGCGCTGAGACCGTGATGACACACAGCGCGTGCCGCAGTCACCACAACGTGTAGTTTGGGGCGCGGCCACGTCTTCACTTTCTATCACCCTTCTTATCAGACGACTTGGCCGCAGCAACGGCCGCCTCGTTCATCTCCATGTCAAAGCCACCACCAATGTCGCTGTCGTCCATGGCCGCCTCCGCTCTCGCTTTGGACCATTTGTTGGACTTGTTGCCCTTGGCAGCTCGGCGTCTGACGAGCATGAAGAGCGCTCCCAGCGCCAAGAGACCCAGAAGGACGACGGCCAGATAGAGACTGCCTCGGGTCGACAAAAAGGAGGGTGGCAAGGGTGGACGTGATGAAGGGTACGGCGGCGGTGGTGGACGCGGACGGCACTGAGGGAACAACGGCTGTGCATCGGCCACCGAGTTGCCAACCACGCCTTGGCTTGCATCGGATACATTCCGCGTGACGTGCTCGAAGAACCGCCACGTCACCGCGGCTGCCCATGCCGGCCAATCGTGCGCAAAGTTGCCCGTGCATAGCACCAGCTCGACGTCGTCGGCACACGATGCCCGCAGACGGCATCGGCCGTCGTTGAAGTCGTCTGTCGCATTTCGACGAGCGAGGCGAATGCCGTCAAGCCACGGAAGTGCGGAGCGCGGGCTCTCGGAGATCGGCTGGGGATGTGCGTACGCCTCATACAAGCTGTACCACGTGCTTGTCCCGTTCTGGCATCCACCGAGCGTGGAGGTGGTCACGGCAGCAAGGGCATCGTCGGCGGACGTGTATCGATAGGCGCCATCTGTTGCGGGCGAGCCGTCAAATGGAATGACGTGATCGTTGCCTGCGTGGATATGGATGAGGTTGAATGGCCGTGGCGGCGTGCACATATAGCCAACGTGGGGCACGCCGCAGTTCGTCGCGAAGGCGGCGAAGAGCCCCGGCGGCCCATGCAGCGCCACTTCCCAGGTCATCATGCCACCGTTAGAGCACCCGGCTAGGAAGATGCGTTGTCGGTCGATGCCTAAGTCAGAGGCCAGCAGAAACTGCGCCAACTGTGTGATGAACCCGACGTCATCGGTGCATGAGCACCACGCGCACGGTGAACACGCGCCGTGACACGTTTCGCGGAAGCACGTTGTACTTCGTGATGTTGCATCACACAGGTCTTCCCCCCCACTCGAGCATCCTCCAGCATTCCAAGAGCTCGTGCCTGCGGCAGGGCTGACCTGGTTGCGTCCGATCACTCCTTGCGGCCAAGCCACATGGAAGCACGCGGCCTCTGCTTCGTCCGTCCAGCGATCAGCACCAGCACGCCAGGCATAAGGTGAGGCCACTTGTGCGCCTGCGTACTCGCCTGCCCTGTCGCCCCAGCCATGCAGCATGATCACAAGCGGCCGAAGGCCGTCGGTAGTCGTCCGGCAGCATGGCGTGTGCAGCCAGTATTCGCGAGATAGCAACGTATGTTGCGTGGTCCGACAGGGATTGGAGAGGTTGCCGACATGATCTACCATGTGTGGTTTTCCCTGCTTTCTCATCGTGAACAGCGTGAATGACCCGGGTTCACACCCCTCCAATCGCGTGTGAACGTGAGGGGGGGGGAATGCTGTTCTTGCTGTAACTTGATCTCTCTACGGCGGCGTCCGTGGATGCTGGATTTCAAACCCACACCTCGTGTACGGTCGTCTGCACAAGGGCGTCTGCAACGGTCGTCTGTGTGTGTGTGTGCTATAAACCCATAATCAACATGACTCATGAGTCGACCTACTTTTACATGTGAATGAACATGTAGTCGACCTGCTTTTACATGCATAATTATGGCACACCACACACACACAGGTCGACCTGCTTATACATGTAAGCTACGACAATCCCTCGCTCCCTCGCTCTCAGTCGTCACGGCCAGCTGAACCAGAAAAACACCCGGACGGGAGAGGAGCGCGTGCATGTTCAGTGTTGTCCTCCGGGTGCGGGGTGGGATGTTGTTTCCATGTAAGATGTAACTAGAGTACTAGTACAA
This sequence comes from Chrysochromulina parva, assembly GCA_002887195.1. Lineage (NCBI taxonomy): Eukaryota > Haptophyta > Prymnesiales > Chrysochromulinaceae > Chrysochromulina > Chrysochromulina parva. The sequence continues at coordinate 55,768 of PJAB01000030.1, forward strand.
GACTACCAAACGAGTACTGAGTCAGAGTCGTTACTTTGGAGTCGAGAGACGCATAAGCCGAGAGCCACTGGCAAAAGAGAGAAAAAAGAGAGCGTGAGTAGATTCACCAGGGCTTGCCCGGTCGGCTTCCCAGCTCTCCCGCCGTGCACAGCCCGAAACGGCGCATGCCCCAATCGAGCCGACAAAAGTACTTTCCGTGCTCGAGGCCAAGCTCGAGCTGCCCCCTGACGTCCTCGAGGTCGATACCGAGGCCGAGTGTGCCATTTGTCCGCGGGCGGGGCCGCGCGGGCCCGCGGTTAGGCCTTCGGGGCAATGAGTACGGCGACGAGGCCTCGGTGTCGATGAGCAGCGGCAAGCCCGAGCGCCATGCCGAGCGCTCGCCGCCGCCGCCGCCGCGCTGCGCCCCACGTAGGCCGTGTAGCGTGAAGAGTAGCGTGCCAATATTCGATGCAGACGAGGCCATCACCTGTGGGGAGAGGGGAAAGCGCCGTGATGAGCACTTGCATGCAGAGGGACCATGTGCCCATATTCGACGCAGACGAGGCCATCACCAACGGCGTGTTCGCGAGGCTCCAAATGGCCGCCCACAACAGCGCGCCCAGGTCGACCTCGGAGGTGGCCAGCGTGCCTGATGAGGGATGCAATCAAAGGTTCATCATTAAGGTAATCAGATTATCAGATTATCATCAGATGCAATCAGATGTGACGCGCACTCAGACGTCTCGTGCAATCAGTGTGCAATCCCACAGCGTACCTGAGAAGAGCGCCGCCACGTGGGCCGCAGCAGAGCTTGCCACGTGGCCCGCAGCAGAGCTCTCGCTCAACCTCAGGATGCGCGGCACCGCGCGCGAGGTGCCCGATACGGCGCCAGGTGTGCCCGATGCGGCGTTCGGTGCGCGGCTCAGAAGGACGAGCGGGCGGCAGGCCGGTAGGGCAGGCATTCCTCCGGTCGCCGGCAGGCCGCACGGCGGCCATCGCTCGAGCGCACGAACGACGGCCAACGCCACATCCTCGGTGTGAATGAGGTAGCCGGGATGGGTCGAGTTGCCGGTGGAGCGACGCGTCGTGATGAGCGTCGGCACCTCCGACGGCATCTCCGACGAGCTCGCAACAATCTCGTTTCGGTCGAGATTTGGGACGACCGGCGCCGCGCGCCGAGAAGGACTGATACCGGTCACCACGCGGTGGCGTCCGCTCCTGTTCGTCGCTGCCGTCATCGCCGGCAGCTCGAGTGCCGTGACTCGAAGGTGAGGCAGCAGGGCGGCGAGGTCGTGCGCCAGTTGTGGGTCGTCCGAGAGGAGCAGCACACTCTCCAGCCGATGGCGCCACGCCTGGCGCGCCACTTGGCGAGCGATCGAGGAGGCAGGCGGCAGACTGATCGCCTCGTGGCCATGCGCGCTCAGCTTGTCGCCACGCCGAACGTGCAGACCGAGCCCGGCGCGTGTCTCGGCGCCGAGCGCCTGTGCGAGCGCCGCACACCGCTGTGCGAGCCACTCGTTCGGTGTGAACAGTAGCTGAGCCGCCTCAGTCGCGATCAGGTACGGATGCACAAGCCTGAGCTGGGACGCGGCCGCAGCCTGCATGGCAGCAGTACTTGAGGTCCACGGCGCGTTCGGGCCCTCGTCTACGTTACGACTGCTGCTCTTACAGAGACTCTCGATTGGCACAAACAGGCAAGCGGCGCCGGTGCTCCCTTGCCCGTGGACGCGGCAGCGCTTCGAGTCAACAAAGCGCTGCGGGCTCACCCGATCCTGAGTGAAGGGCACAAAGTGCATGCGACTTGCGCTCGTGGCGGTGCCATTGAGCAAGTTGGCCACCATCACAGTGAGCATCGTGTTGGCTTGCGAGCCGAACGCACCTTTGGCCCACGAGACGCGGTTGGCGGACACCCGGCAACCCAGACCCGCACAGCACGTCACGTCACGGACCAATCGGCGGACATGCGCTCGAGCGCTTGGGTCGAGAGCCGTCGGCGACGGTGGCGTGCTTTCCATCGCGTTGCGAAATGAGTACAGTGATTCCCGAAAAGATTGACCCCCGGGGTGGGGTGGGGGGGGGGTGGGGGGGGGTCGAATCGTCGCGCACCTTTCACGGCGCGCACCTTTTCTCGCGTCTCTCGCGGGCACCTTCTCTCGCGGCTCGCGGGGTGCAGGCC